>JABMIG010000606.1:0-18644 GCA_013187285.1 Cyclotella cryptica
TTTTTATGAGCTATTGAAATGATCAAAAATGAGGACTGCCCAATGGTCGTCCTCTCAAATTTATCATGTAATTATCATGCCTTATAATGGAGGCTGGTGTGTCTAATATTTACAGAGAAGCTTTCATGCTGCAAATGTGCCAGTTGAGAACCTATCACATTTTCAGGCTCTTCAGTTGAGCAGTTGAACCCCTTCAACTGCTGTACTTGAATCATTGTTTCTGTGGTGCATACCTGACAAGTATGTACCTCAAATATATTCTTTCTGAGAAAGCAATGAGTTATGATTTGGCATACTTCCCCTTTCAGTGGGAAAATTATTAGTGTTGTACCCATGGCCTGAAAGTGTACCAGTAGGTATTCTTGGCTCATGTCACTGCAACCAACCATTTTTTCCACATAAGAGAAAGATCCGCCAACTTTGGTGGGGCATCATTCTTCAAGTCACCCTTAACTTTCTTCCACAATCCTCTCAACTCATAAAATGATCTGTCGTCATTCATTTTTGTCAAAAGAATTTCACGTACTAGTTTGTGCACTTCTGTAAGGGATCAAGATGTTCCCATCTGTACCAAAGGCAAACCCCTTACATTGAGTTGGTTCCCAATTATCCTAAAAAGCATCGTTCAAAGTTCTTCGTTAAGAACTACCTTGCCATCCTTTGTGAGGACCATTTTGCCATCATTGTCCAATTCTCATACTGATGCGTAGACCTTCAAACTGTCCTCCGTTTCTATTTCTTCGAAAAAATTGTCAAGATACCCATCAACATCTCCTTCCAAAATGTAAATATTCCTTATCACAGTTTCATATGCATTGATGAGTTCCCTTGACCAATAATCCACAGATCATTCAAAACAAATTTCACAATGCACAACATTGAATGCATCATGATGCAATCCTTCTTCCACTAATTTCCCAGCCTCATTCAGCATCTTAGGCAAAATTTCCATTAACAATGCCTGCTGCTTGTCCGAGAGCATTATGTCACTGACATCATCTTTTCTTTCAGATGGGGTGTTTGACAATTCCCCAATCTTGGACAAAGTCAAAACTTTAGGCTTTTGGTGTTTCCGTTCATGTGAATGTCTTCTTGAATGTGTGAACTTTTTTCCACCCATTCATCATCACCTTGAGTACCACACAAGTATAAAATTTGTTTCTTAACATCCTCACATTTGATATGTAACATTCTTTCCTTTTTAGCTTCATTACCAGGGTCTCAAAATCAGTCTCGTGAGTATCTGGTCTACTATTTCAACATTTATATTTTTACATCTTACAGCAAAGATGTGCTAAATGTACGTACCTTTTCAGTATTACCCTTGTCGAATGTCTTGTGGTGGGCTCTCAAGCTGCAGGAAGGCCATGCAGTAGCTGCATGGAAAATATGATAGACAGTTCAGACTCTGATGTTGCTGACAGACATGGAAACAAGTTAAAAAGAAGTCAACGTCACATAATCAATTTTGTGACCAAGCCAAAAACCAAATGTGCAATAGATTGGAAGTGTCATCATGATACCAAATGATGCTTTCAGGCAGAAAGTGACTTCACTATCTGAAGAAGTCTTTTTGAGATGGAATGAGAAAGACTGGGAAAGCTGATTCTCTTCTTAACAAGAATGGCAGAACGTACCAGTCAAAAACTAGTGTGAGGTACTATAACTAGTCTGAGGCACTATCACTGTTTTGTACTATTCCTATGTTGATCCTGTAGATATTTGCGCTCTATGTGCATGTAACTTACTTTTTTATGATTGGGGCGTGGATATGACTATCTCCGCATCTTTGCATGAAAAACACTGCAAACAAAAAATTCTGGTGACCTGTTTATGCATTTGTGGGTACACGAGGGTTACGGAGCATCCAGAACGATACATTCAGGTAACCCAACTGTACACTTCCATAACCAAATGGTACCCCAACTACACACTTCTGTAACCAAATGGTACACTAGTGTACCTTAGAGGCACTGAAGTATTCCTGTGGGTATCTGGTCACTCGAGACAAAACAAGAGTTTGCATTTATTTCTACATATGAAAGGATCATTGGTAATTTGTTACAGGAAAACAGACTTCTTGGTAAGATACAGAATCAATAACAATCTTTATAGAGGCTATAACCACATTACTTAGTAGCTAAAAAATGTTTACCAGCAGCATACGCTAGAAGTGTACAATTGTTTCACCAGAAGTTTAAGGGAGGATTACTGGAAGTGTACCAGAGGGGTACGGAGGGTACCAGGGGGTAACCAGAGCATACTTTTGGGTTACCAGGTTGGGTTTTGGTGCGATCTGAGCTCCACTAGAGCAAGTGCTCTGTACTCTAATAGTACCTAGTTTGCGACTACTTACTATTCTCTACCTATATCCCGGGGAAGGTTGGTTTCAAAAAGTTGGGGCTCCATCATGATTTTTGTCCCCGTGTTCAGGATGAGTGGGAGAAATGCAGTACCTCCCGTACCTCCTCAAAGATTCCGCCTATGGACATAAATATGGACACTATCAATAATGACAAAAATTCAAGATCTGCAACTACAGCAGTCTATAGCATAGAAATCAACATCTATTTGAACCTTTGAAATATAAAAAATAAAGGAGTATGATTGACATTGACAAGATCACTCTATCTGCCGTCCCCCTTATCTCAGGACAATTGTCTTAGTTCACTTTGGAGGGTGCACATTTCAAATTTGCATCATTGACAGTAGAGACAAATGCTCACTACTTGTGCAGACTACAACATGTTCCTATGCAAGAGAAAGGAGTGTCATGTGCAAAATACTTTGCTCTCTCCCAGGACTTAGACACTGTAAGAGCTTACATAGTAGAGCTTGATCTCCACTGTGCCAGTCTCAGAGATATCAAGCTTAATGCCAAACTTTCTCATGTCAAGACAAATTACTTATCCTATAAGCTCTTCAAATTTGATTTGTTTTTCATATTTAAATGTCTTCATAATGATTCTTATGCAGATGATAATTTTGTCATGACTTAAGTTCATAACCTTTCTTTCCAATGAGAAATGAATACAATGAACACAATAAAATTACAAATAGAAATTGGTAGAAGAAGGATTGACAACTCGTGACTCCTTTGAATGGCCAATTGGATTGACAATTTGTCACTCCTGATAGATTGAAAAGACCATCACATCTGCAGTAGCTGGTCATGATGCCTCAAACTCAGATTCCTGGCTTAGTACGGGAATACTATTCAGTCGTCTTTGACAAACACTAGTGCAAAAACAAACATCTTCATGCGTAAAAAACCAGGAATGGGGATGCAATAAGGTTGTTGATTGTAGTGTGCACTTTTATGTAATACATCGTATGAATAGATTACATTGTTGTCAATACTATCAATAGTAACTTGCAACTGAATTCAGTGAACCTTCTCAAAAAGAAACAAATGAAACAGAAGAAGAATCATCTCCACCCATTTCAATTGATATGCATTCTGGAACCCAATCGTCTTCAAGTTTCAATTGACGTTGGAACTCTGTCACGATAGCTTTACAAGTGGCAGTTTCAACACCATCCGCTAAGTCCTCTTCTACAGCAACAAGGCGTATAAAGTCGACCCATTGTCGCCTCTTGATCGACTTAGTTGAACCTCCATCACTCATTACAAACAACATGCATTCCTCTGGTGATTCGCTGAGCTCCAATCCGCCAACACAGGATCGACTAGCCAGAATAGAATATGTCCAAGATCCATCAGTTCGTTTGATGAACGCGAAGTCGTAATTCTTCAGTTGGGAGACGTTCTTTGCAGCCTTTTGAAGACATGATTCAATGATCATGTGGGAGGGAGATCGAGCCGTTTCACCTAGGGTATAGTCTTTTCGGAAGCCGCGATGCAGTTCTGCGTTCCTCTGGTGATGGAAATATTGTTTGTCTGCGGTTGTACCAGGGTGGTCATTGCGTGATCTTCGTTTTTGAGGGAATCGAGGAGGGAACGACACGGCAGTGGGCGACTTGGTCGCATTGCAGTTATGCTGCCGCTGTTGGTTGATTTGATCTTGTTCAATAATGCTGTACATGCGTGTTGGGTGGCTTGGCGGAGAACACGAACTTATCATTGCTGCAGAAAAGGGTAACTCAATCTTTTGACTGTTTCTGAACATTGATGAGAGGCTCCTGGTCTTGCTATTGAGATCCTGGGAAGAAAGACGCGGAGGTGGCGGTGGAGGCCAGTTGACCACTGACGAGATGGATGGGCCAGATTTCGATTCGCCGATTGTCTTGGCGTATGAATTACAAGTACTGCTGCTTCCTTTGGCAGCTGTGCGACCGGTAGTGCACGATTCTTCTCGAAGGGAGTTGGAGTTTCGCGTCCTCTTTTTGATGGTGCGAACGTTATTCTGCGAGAATGAGGTTTGATGAGGTACGACCGGGCTGTTTGCTTCATGGGCAGTTTTGTGAAGGAAATTGGCATCCCTCGACTTAGTGTTATCTTAAAAATCCATTGTAAGACAATCACATTATTACGCATCTCGAGAAAGTTCCCAAAAATGCACAAACACAAGGATAGACTCACCAGGAACCCTTTCACCACTATTGATGGCAATCCTTTTCTTCTCGATCGGCAGTGTGCGTTGACAAAACTCCATATCTTGACAAGACAAAGGGTCTAGATCACCGTTGGTGGCCGTCCGTGCGGAGCGAGCTGTCTCGCTATGGATCGATCGTCTATCTCTCGTGTTACCGCGAACGTTGTGACTCATAGAATGGCCTCTCGATCGAGAAATGACAGAGGTTCTGTCCAAGTGAGCTAGTGCGGAAGAATTGAAGAAGAAGGCCTCGCATTCTTTTGTGAGCGATGAGGCCTGCCCTCTTTGCGATGGAGTGCTTGTTGTCATAATAGTTCTCTCTTTGGATTTAGATGTTTGAAAAGGTCAACTTTATCAGTGTCCCGACTTGAAAATAATATGTTTTTAGTGAATGGTTGAATGTGATGTTTCTGCTGTGAAGTAAACACCACTTTGTGAGCGTCTAGAGGTGAGTTCGAATTGTTCTACTAGTCTGTGAGGTAGTCGTAGTCGTAGACTGTCTGTTTCAACCCGCTTGGGCTTCCTTTCCGACTCGTATTTCAAAGTTGGGTTGCAGTTTGCGAGCGGCCTTCAAACAACCTATAAAATCTTGTATGTACCTAGTCGTATATTTTTTATTCTCTAAAAAGCGTGATTGCTAAATAGGAGTCTTCTCAATTTATTTTTCCGACCGCGCGAAAGCATTCACGAAACATTTTAATCGTCAGAACTACGAGGCTACTCTATTACGATTATATCTGAATCGGGCGCTACCCTCAGAACTACCACGATTTACCTACTAAGTGTCGAAAACGTCAATTATAAAAACAAACGAACATTATAAAATTTAAAGGTCTAAGTAAAATTAAAATGTCTAGAGAGTTGAAAATTTTTCGGCTAAGACATTTTTATCTCTAGATGGCAGCTAGCAACGAATTTAACTACTAGAATGCTAGCAACACAATAAACTAAGACTTTTTATCTAGAAATGAAGCTAGTAATTAACCCTCCAAGTGACATTTGTTTTTAAATGTCAAAATGGTGTATAAGAAACTGTATAGTACCTCCACACATTTTTATTACTATTACCTATTACTCACATAGATCACATTTTCACACATTCATCACTATCAATCATTCATTACATCACTATACATCTATACCCAGGGCCACCCTCATTTATGTGTCTCATCCTTGGAAGACAAATGTACCATCCTTTGAGGTTATGAGTACAAACTGTTTTGCTCTCACAATTTAGCTATGCTGCACTTGTGAACCTCAAGACATTTTTATTATTAAGCTTTGTCTTTGTGTACTTAAAGACGTTTGTATTACTAGGATATACTTGTGTACCTCAAGACATTTTTAATACTACTACTACACATAGGTCACATACATTCATCACTACCATCTATTCATTTTATCACTCGACCTCTACCCAGTGCCACCCTCATTTATTTGTCTCATCCTTGGACAACAAATGTACCAATTTTGGGGTTATGAGTGCAAACGGTGTTGCTCACAATTTAGACCTGTTGATGTTGCTTGTGAAGGAACATATTTGCTGTTGGGGTATGATACATCAGCAGAGGTTCGATCATGCCTTCCCTGAACCATGACCAGAACTTTGTATCTCACCAGTGTACCCTCATCTATGAACTAGGTCACATATTTATTTTCCACAAGAATAAATGATACCACAAAGACTCAATTTTGCATCAATCTCAAACAAAACATTAAAGCATAAAAGAAACAATTTAGCCACAGTCCTCAACGTAGGTCACTCTCCTTCTTAACCCTCACCCGTATCTAGAGCAAAATTCAACCCTAGTTAATTAACTAGAAAAAACCGAGCCTAGTGAACAAAATTGCCCAATTTCACCCTTTGTACTCACTTCTGAGTCAATCTGATTGCACCATTCAATTCCTTGCCTAAAATTACGTCTAGTGATACTCACAACATGTTTGTTACAACATATCATGTCATGAAAACAGTGAGGACCATCGGATGCTTTCATCATACAAATTGAGCAATGTCCCTTTTCCCTATGTAGTCTCTATCTGTAACAGTAAAAATTTGGTTATCTAGAAGTAAATATTATGTAATTACTATCAAGATCAAAAAGGGCAAATATATAGTTATGGTAATTCTTGCATCATTAACAAGATACAGAAAGTTTATTATGTTAACTAGGTGCACTTTGCTCTAGTTAACACTTTGGTCCAACTTTATGTAAGTGGGTGAATTATTTCATACCAGATAATTGAGCACCATTGCCCTATATATCAAATCAATAGCGTCTTGCAATGTGCCCAGCCCAAATCATTGCTGAAACTTTAACACAAAATATTCCTTGCAAGTGTGTTGTCACTATTGCTGTGAATGGGGGAACTTTTGATGAAAATTGAGCAAAGATGCAAAATGGGAAGAAACTTTATCTCACTTTCCCTTGCAGACATTGCTTTATATTGCTGTTTATGTGGGGAGGATGTGTCGTCTCAATATTCAGTCTGGGGTTTGAGATATGAATCTGCCAAGGTTGGTACATAAGAAGTTGATTGGGATATACCAAGTCATAAAATTAAAGTAAAAATGGAAATATTTTGTTTCAATAGTAACACACTATTCCTGTTCCTTATTGCTTCTAGCATCAGAGTGACAACCATAGCGCCTTGTATTCAGTTGTGAGCTGAGATATGAACCATGGCATGAGCGCTGTGTAAGTAATTAAAAGATATCATCAAATTTAAACATGAGAAATCCATATGTTCTCAAAGAGCAAGGTAACAACAGTGGCATCTCCTGGTTCACTCTGGGGTAAGAAACCAACCACTTTTTGTAGTAAAAGGGAAATTCATTTTTCTCATGTTGTGTCAACTGTCCCTGTTCATGTATGTTGTTAGCAGCAGGCCAGTGTCAGCAATGTAGCTAGATTCAGCATGGGTGCCATGATTGAAAAGGTTTCCAGCAATGGGGCAAACATGTCATGATGGTGATGCATGGACATACAAGATATCAAGTCAGTGTAGAAGTATGGTGCAAAGAGACCTGCAGTAGGTACAAGGTACAATATTATAATACTGTACCAAACATCCATCACGATCTTGTGTGATTCACTTTTTTGGGACAAGGTAGATTTTACGGTGTGGTGACAGACGCGTCTTCTTATTTTGTTAGTCAAATTTTGTAGAAAATATTACCCTCAGCGCTACTTGAGTAGCAGCACGCTCATATATTTACGATCAAAACACATGACGTATTGAAAAATCGACGTAGCGCTACATCACGAACTAGTATTCAGAAATAAAAATATTACCTTGGTAGCATTTTGAAATTAATACGAACATATGAAAATATTATACTACTTGGTGTACCAATCGAAATACCTTCTACGTCTCAATAACACTAAATGTAGACACATGATTACATTTTTGACAATTAAAGGTCTAATAATTTTCAAAAAGCATGTGATACAAAAACTTGCTGACTTTTTTAAATAGAAAATCAACACACGACCTGATTTCAACTGATCACTGCAAATTTTCCCAAAACAAAATGTTATTGATGGAGTAATGCTGTTGTTTGGGCGCCAGTGAGGGATAGAGGGTCACATGGTGTTAGAAGGCTACTGCTGTGCTCAAAATGAAGCTCTCTACTACAAAATTGTCACAAAAATTGCAATAACTCACCTATTTTCTACTTAAGAAAGCCAGTCCCTAAACTGTCAGATTGAGCATTGAGCATTTGCTGTAGTATTTGTGGGCATAGGAGTGGTGGGAGGGCCATATTTTATGTGGAGGTGGCTTCGGGTTAATTATTCAATGAAAAATCAAACAGTCGTACAAATGGCAACAACTCACATGTTCTAGCCCATTTAAAACTAATTCCCCTGTGTGCAGTCAGGATCAAGCTTTGCTGTTGTCTTTTGGAGCATTAGGAATTGGGAAGAGGATGAGATTGGAGAAAAGGTGGTGGAAGGGTTACTAATGCATTAAAAGAAATGGGCGTAAAAATTATTGTAACTCACCTATTCCACCCATTTTAAATCCATTCACCTGCGTGCCGACAGGATTGATATTTAGGGACTATTGTTGTCAATGACAGCATCTTGAAATGGAAGGAGGGTCAGATTGGAGGAGGAGGTGGTGGGAGCATGGTAAATATTGCATAGAAAAATTGAAAAGGGTGAGACATTTCAGTTGCTCACCAATTTGACAACGAGCAAAGCCACCCCCTTCACACTGCTAACATGGATCATTGCTGTGGTCATTGGGGACAATTGGGGATCGGGAGGAGGGCAAGCTTGGAGAAGAGGGCAGTGGTAGGGTCAACAAATTGGTCAAAATTGGCAATAGCTACCCAGTTTTACCTCTTTAAAAACATTCTCCAGTGCACAGTCAGGATTACGAGTTTGTTTATGTCTTCGGGGATTTGGAGTGGGAATGAGATGTGTTAGAAGCATGATTTTTGTGAATGGAAGTGGAGATGGGGAGTGTCTTGCAACGGTGGAGAAATGAGGTCAGGGATGGGCGGGGGCAGGGCATTATCCCGGGAAAAGCCAGAGCAAACTGATGGAAAACGGCACAGCATACTGTTGCCTGTGCTGGTGATTGCTGTTTTGTTGGCGTGTTGTTTTGGAGCCATGGTTAAAATGCCCATCGCTGATCGATGCAATTTGGCCATTGTTGCGTTTGCTTTTGAGTGTAAGAGCTTGATCGCGAAGCGCCTGCGAGCGTGACTGATTTTTATATCTTGGTTTAGTCACGACGGTGGTATTTAAGGCCCAACCATGTAAATTTGTTAGCAAAAATGGTGGTAAAATCAACTCTGGTGACTACCAAAGTGGGATTTGATTATCCGAATACCGCTATTCGGATATAGTATCACTAGTACCACATGGGACTTGGTACGACTATAGAAAATACCATACTGGTGGTATTTTAACATTAATACGAACAGAATAATTCGTGAAGTCTCACAAGAAGCTCTCGACAGAGGAAAGAAACTTTGTTGGGTTCACTTACTTTTACAGTTTCATGTTCGTCAAGAAGAACATCGAACAATTTAGTACAATACGACTTTGTGTGATACAAATTGAACCCGCGACACACTCGCATTAACATTGATCGTAATAATCGTCTTGTCTTGAAATAGGTACAATCCAGTACGTTCGTAGACTTTCGTAGACCCCTCGAAGATAGACCCTAGAGGTATTAGTGGTTCTCAAAGTTTTTTTTTTCCTCAGATGAGAGAGCTACAATAGACGGAAAATTACTTAAGGGCACTTACGTCAGACGTCATGCGAATTTTAGACATCACATCTGTGGGTCAGAAAACTATGAGATCCCTTTTTATACGATGTTTACATGATCAGACGCAGTAATTACCTATCTATTTTTATTTTTTTGCTATTTTTACGCGGCTTCACAGATCTCGCCCATTTTGTTTGGAGCCACGCCTCGCCGCAGCACTCCCTCCCGAATACACTATCGTCAATGGCAGAGTGTGCCGGGATCGTGCTCGTCGATTATTCATCGCAGACGAGAATGTTACAATTCATCTGGATAAGACAGTGTGATTAATACTGTGTTGTAATACAAGATTAATTTACAAAGTATACTTTTATTGCCCAAAAACTACATGCATTAGAACCAGTTCTTAGTTTAAAACATAACCATTAAAATAGTCCGACTAAAATCTAGAAGCTCGTCGACCGGAAGATTGTCGACACGAAGGATGGGAACTGCAGAATCTTCGTGCACCGGTTGGCGCAAGGACGGGATGGGGAGGTGCTGATGAAATGGCCATGGTGTTTTGATGGGGCGATTCGTGCGCACGACCGTGCGAGAATTGTCGATGTTTTTTTAGGGGAGATCACGATCAATCGTGAATAAAAGTAAACATCAGATCTGAGAAGGTCGCATCTGATCTAAGCCAAAATCGGCTTAGATCAGATGCGATCACTCAGATCTGATGTTTGTCGCTAAAAACGAGCCAATTCTGGCATTAGAACACCCAAGGGACTTGCGAAATGTCCGAAGGATGCGACAAAATGCCTCAGATGCAATCATCTCCTCTACATACGTGGCCCGGTATGTTACGTCACAGAAATTGGCGGAGTGTCGAGTTGGAGATCAGATCTGAGGGAAAAAAAACTTTGAGAACCACTATTGTACCTCGCTTTCAATAGGCCCCCTGTGGAGGATCAAGGGATTGGTGTGAGTCACACATTGTTGGCACGTTTCAAACTTAGCTAAAAACCTCTCTCAAAACATGAGAGTTCACATCCAGTGTGCATCTGTCAAGATCTGTCCCTCCTCTGTCCCTGTCTCCGCCCCATCCCTCCGCGCTGTATCATTGTCACTTTTTTCTCACTGCCCTGTCACTCTAATTTGTGTGAGACTGGTACCAAGTCTTCTATCTCCAATGGCAATTGTGCGACTCGTGCTGTGCCAGAACACACAAATCAAGCATGATTCAAATTCAAATCAGTAAATTTTATCTCGTTGGAGAAAGGAAGTGTTCATCACAGTGTCACTGCCTGCCACTTCCGTCACTGCCCAGCATGCATACATCTGGCCGTGTCACCTCCCACATGCCAAAAAAAATTGGAAATTCACCATCTGTCCAGATCATCCCATCCAGGTCATTTGTACACTCCACTGTATTTCACAAAAAGCCATTTGTAGACCCCCAGGTGTCTACGGAATCCCCCCCTCAGTCTATAAATTGTCATGGGAGGTTCTATAGACTGTTACAGAGGTTCTGTAGACTCTTCATTGTGGTCTGTAGACACTTTTATGGTGGGTCTAGAGACTGTTGGTCTGTATGTGCAAGAGTGCCAAACTACTTCTGGATATTATTAATAATGTCTACTTCTTCAGCAGTATAAGAGCAGTATAGTTACAAAAAATGTTAGGAAATTATCAGGGAAGTCTCAAGAGAATTAAGTAAGTACTTATGTCAGTGCAAGTTTTCTCGATGTCAGGTACAAGTAAATACAAAAAAACTTTTCATCACTAATCCTTATCTTGTGATGCTACTACTTGTGATGCACACAACTTACGACACATGGACTTCATAGGTCACTGGTGACACTCATCAGCAGTCGCAATTTTAAGAACTGCAGAGTTGAACTTATTTCAAAATTAAGTGCTTATGTATTTCATGAGACTCCATTTCATACTACCTTCAATTATTACATTAACCTTACTTTATAAATTAACTCAACACAAAAATCAGTGCACAGAGAAGGGGTAACTTTTTAACTGCCAAAACAATGCGTGAGCTGCTGAAAAATAATGAAAAATGAGAATGAACCATTGCCTTACCTTGTGCCGCCTGCCCCTTCTTATTGTTTTTTGGTGGGGACAGTGAAGGTCGTGTCTCAGATTAAGTCTGGAAGTGATGATATGACTGTTGCAATTAGGGGGGACTGCTTAATTGAACAAAAATTTTGTGAGCCAACAAAAAGATGTGAAGGAACCATTGTCTCACCTATCCTTTGCAGCCACTGCTGTCTATTGTTGCTTGCAGTGAGATGACAGTGGTGGCATTGCTAGATTCAACAATGTGGGGGCTGACACGTTAACAGTGGTGCAGGAAGTGTGTTGGTATATCATTGAAAAATCAAATGAAAATAAAAGTAAAACAAGGACAAAACATTATTTCACACCTTGTGGTCACCTCCTCCTTCTCTTCCTTTTCATTTATAGCAGTGGGATAACAATGACAGTCCGGTATTCAGTCTGAGGGCTGAGATACTAGTAATAGCAGTTGTATAGTCAGTGTGCGTGAGCATTTCATCAAGGAAAGCCACAAAGTAAAACAAGTGAACCACCTTTTTTCTTTCCTAGTGCATGCCTCCCCCTGCTAGATTTTGTTGTTATCAGCAGCATCAGATGATGGCATTTCCAACTTCACCCTGGGGGGGCAGCAATATCATGACACAAATACTGCAAAGCTATCTAATTGAAAATGCTAACTAATAAAATCAAAGAAAAAGTTGAGAAAAGTATTCTTTCATTTTGTGTGCTCATCTGCTGCTCGTTTCTGTTGCTTGTAGTAGGCAGTGGTGGTAGTGGTGGCTAGGTTGTAAATTCCAGAGGAATTATGGGTTTCTATAGAAAACCCAGGAATATTGACAGAAACAGGATTGCTGTGGTAGTTTAATGAGAAAGAAATACTTAAGTACTTTGCACATTACTGTAGCAAGACACAATGCTTTCACAAAATTGGGCTCATCTTGACAAAATCTACAGTAATATTACTGGAACTTCAGTAATTCTGGTCTGGTTGCTGCAAGATTACTAGGTACTGGTTTTTGATACAGTGACCAAAATCAGAATTTATAACCTTGGACAGTGGTGGCAGTGCTAGATTTAGATTCAATATGTGGGCTGAGATCAAGGATGTTGAAGTGGTTATTGGTAGGAGGAGTATGGAAGCAATGTGGTGTGTGGGGATATTCTGGGCAAATCTTTGGCTATGTAAACAGGAAGAAAAAATGCACTGTAGACAAGTAACTGTGTCAAACAAAGGTCCTATTCTCACACAGGCAGAATTCAGCCAAATCTACTGAATTCATCATGTTGTGGAACACACTTATTTATAGTAAAAGTTTGGCATACACCAAAAATTGGATTTTGATTACTATGAAGTGCAAGTTAGAAAAGGCACAAAGAGCAAGTCAAAGCTATTCAAAGACAAAATGATAGCTAAGGCTGTGACTTGGTTGGACAAATAGCGAAGAGAGAATGTGATTTTTATCGCTGAAAAGTCCTATTGGTCTATTGGACCCAAAATTCATGACTTTGTTCACTCGAATAGCCCAACAGACACCCAATCTCTATCCTCTATTCGATTTCAGCGAAATTGAATAGACCAATAGAGGGTGCTATTCGATGGGTTGAACAGCGAATAGAGAATAGACCAATAGCTTTTTTTGTTACCACCACCACCATCTCACCATGACAATCGTGACCATCTACCATACAATTCCACCACAAACAATCATGATATGCGCACCAACACTTCGCACAACAAGCAGAAAGCCACGGCAGATTGTTGGCAATGTTCTCACAATGGAGAATGCAACCAACGCGACAATCAAATCGATGACAACGACAGCGGTGCTCACAATTCACAATAGTGGCACTCACAATTGATGACAATGGCATGATGCTGTGGAAATCATGGTGGCAATGTAATAATACTCTATTAGTATGTTATTTTTACGTGCTAATTTTTTACATGCTCAAGTCCAGACCTTCATTCTACATCTTAATTCTATTACATATAACATCACATCTTTGGATGTTTAAAGGTAGACTAAATTGCTATTGCTCTATTGGGCTATTCGCTGTTCGAGCAATTCAACATTGTCATGATTTTTGTTGAATAGAGGTTAATTTTTTTATTCGCCAAAACCCTATTTTCTATTCTCTATTCGTCCAACCAAGTCACAGCCTAAGTTTATGCCAAAATCAAGCAAAGTAGAATAAAACTTCATGTTAGTTTATTATGAAACTATTTATGAAAAGTTACTCCTCAATTTGAAATGGTTTTACTCATACGAACTTGATTGCCTTGAAATACTTGATTACTAGAAAAAATCAAGATGGTTTCTTCTTGGTCCATCTCCAGGTTTGCATGCTTTTCAAGAAAAAAAACACATGATCTAGACTTGTTGCATTTGGGTTCACTTTTTCCTCAATGCCCAGTGTCGAACCCGCAATTCAATCCAAGCTACAACCTCACTGGCCAATAGTTTGTTGCCATGCGCCTATTGATTAGTCATTATATTTGCTTGCTCCCTTTTGTCAGACCCTTCGCTTCCATTGCTTAGGTCTTCCTATTTGCTTTTTGCTCTATTGATTTTGTTTTTCATTCAAGCTCTTAGAGCATCTCTTGATTTCTGTGGTCTATTGTGTCTCATCGACTATGGGTGGGGGTTCATAAAGTACTTCTTAAGCCCGCTTAACACTTTGCACTGTGACCATGCATCACTCCATGCTTGAAGTCTAGCGCATTCTTTTGGATCCCTTGGTTTCAGCAGATGCCCGTTGAAATGCTGTTCTCAGGCTTCCTTGTACTTCAATGCATACATTTGATGCTGACCCCTCCGCTATGTCAGCTGACCTGGATAAGTTGGAAGGAGGTATGTCTTTATTGCTATTGCTCTCATCCCCCATAGTTAAGCCCTCGGTGGCAAATTACTTTTTTGTTATTGTCACCAAAAGCCACAAAATATTACTGTCACAGTAATCATGGTAATTCCCCAAGAATTACTGAATATTCCTGGTTTGATGGTTGTTTCTTCTAATGAGTGGTGCATGGGTATTTTCAATGCTAAAGAAGTGAGAGCTAGGATGGATCCAGTGGTCCGAGCCTGGGGGCTCCCCCCAAATGGGAAAGGAGCTCATACCAGTACCTAGCAGCAAATTACTGCCTTTCTTTCACTGGGAGCCATGTCATGATTGGCACACCTGCAGTCTTGAAGGCCGCTACCCCAGCATTCTTTTCACTTCTGTACTTCAAGGCTGAAGACCTGCCAGTGGGCCTTGGGCTCAATGGCTGAAGTCTTTGTTGAAACTTAACACTCCTTCCACTTTCTGGTGCACGTTCTTCAGGCACATAACAGAATTGCTCCTTCAACTCCATGCAATCACTTCTTCTTTTCCCTTGAAGGAGTTGAAGGTAACTATTCAGTGCTCCTTGAATCCTACTTAGATTGATTTGCCTGATCTATTTGATACTGGGCTCTTAGACAAGCCCAATGCAAGTAAACCCGAAATGCAACCTGAGGACTCCCCATCGAGCAACAATATGCTGAAGTCTGTCGCTGCAGATGAGGTGAAACTTGATGTGGTGGGTACCTCAGATAGTAGATATTCAAACCACCATTTCAAGACTTGGTGGACTATCTTCAAAATGCCCACTTGCTCAATGAGACTGCTGCAAAGTTTGGAGTTAAGCTGGATGATGCCAAGATCTATTATTATTATAATTTGAAGGCAGGACAACTGATGAAAGAGGGTGGCCTTGCCAGTGATGATGAGAACTCTGTTGGGTCAGGCAAAAGTCCCAACTTTGCTCCTCCCCCAACCCTACACAAGCCCACTACTTCCTCACCCAACCATCTATCTTCCCCACATGCTTCACCCAACTATCAGATGTTTTTAGTCCCACAGGGTGATGAGTTTCTCACCCAGCTTATGAACAAGCAGCAGCATCTCATCAAACATTGCACAATGGTCCTTGAATCTGAGGGGAAGAAGCTCCGTCACCAAGGTTAACAAGGCTAACATCATTGCTCATGAAGCTCTCTGGTTTGCAGCTGATTGATTTGAAAAAAGGCTCACTCAAATGATCATGGAGTTCAAACCTACTGACCTTGTTCATCTTTGGCATGACTTTGAGGCCTCTGTTAACTGGAAAGCAAGAATGGATAAGCATCTAAGTTCTGTTGAGTTGGATATAAGAAGTGGTACTGCGCTCTTGCTCTCTCCGAACAATGAAGTTTGGAATGCTGTTGCAGCAGCAGCAGGTGACACCGGGTCCTTCTCTGCAGGTGGATACACTATTACAAATGAAGAATCATTGTTGGTAATGTTGCAGCCTCTTCCAGGAAAGAACAGCTATGTGAGCTTCATCAACATGAAGATTCTCTTTTCTTTGTATGGGGATCTAGTCTCCAGTCTCAAGGAGAACACGTTGCTTCACAAGGCCACTTGAAGTGCTGAATTTGAGGACACATTTACTGCTAAAGTCAACACAGCTTCTCTGCCCTCCATTTGCTTATGAGGCATGATCAGGTGATACAACTAAGACTTTGAGGCACTCAGGTTTTAAGTCTTATCAAGTTTTTGCAAGTGGGATCATATCAGAAGATTGTACTACAACTGAGTGTCAGCTTCAGATGGTAAAGGAAATGGTGGGAGCTAATATTTGCTGTGAGCTCCCAACTAAGTTGTTTCTGATTCGTTATGTGATAGCTACGGACATTCTTGATGCGGCTTTTCTCGCTTGCTTTGATTGCTTGGATTGTGTTGCAAAGCTCTTTTTCGCCATCTTATCTTAGCAACAGCTTTGACTGAAGCACCTGGTTGAGCTCACACCCAGCAATTAATCTTTAGAGTCTTTGAAGAGCTAAAAATGGTGAGCCATGAGGCTGGGGAGGAGGATGTTGATGCTGGTTTTTTGGTGCACTATGTATATCTGCCACAATGTTGCAGAATTTCAGTGCTTTAGATGGGTGAACATTCTGCTATTTGTGCCATGCTCATGCTCTCAATCTTAGAGCGTTTGGGTGATCATGGACTTGATTCCAAGGAATCAGCTGCTGCAGAAACTATAGAGCAGCTGAAGGTCACAAACTGGGTAATGGATGACTTGGTAAAACAGCAGAAGGTGGACCACAAATTGCAGCAGATGACGTCAATCAGGTTAAACAGTTGAAGGCAACTATGAAGGAAGCCAAGGTGAAGTCAGGGGACAAGTCAAGTGCCCCTTGAGGGTGTGACCTGGGGCTTTTGGATAAAGAAGCTTTGGAGCCAAGAGCCAACATGCCAAATCACACTCCTTCTCCTCCAGAAAAACAAAACTCTCTCCACCATGTTTGCATTGTGCTGGGAATGCTGTTTGGGAGCAGATTAAAGTGGTTGATGCGGTCTTCTCATCTTTGGTTTTGTGATGGATTGCTTCTGCATGGGGTGTAAGTGTCATTCGAGTGATACGTGATAGTTTAAGCTGAAGGCATCTAGAGCCAATGATACCCAAACTGATTTGAAATTTTGAAATAGCCTTATGAAACTGAACTTCAATTGAAGGTTTGTGATCAGCTGAGATTTGTGTGCCATTCATTCTGGAGGTCAAATTTGCTAGGAAAGGCTGTACACTGGTTACGTCATAGCTCAAATTCTGAACCATCAGAATTCCAGCTGAATCAAACCGCCACAGTAGATTGCTTGACAAAAGGAAGTAACTCAATTTATTGGGATTGTGAAGATGGGTCGTGCCTTTTCTTCTGGTGATGGAAAAACTGGTGAAAGTCTGCTATAGGGATGAGGAACCATTCTTAAACAAAGGACCTTCTCCCTCCTGGATGGGACACAGTCTCCCAGCCCTGACATTATGGTATTATGAACTCATGCTGAGGAAGGGTTCCTGTAAACAGGTACCTCATTTTGAGTTGTTTCAACTCCAATTAATCAGTGGAAAGTATTAGATAAATAATAAGTAGTAGTATCAGTATGGGTTAGAATTGACTTTGAACCACGACATGTCAGATATCTTTGGCCACTGGTGTGACCTCAATATCGAACCCTGAGACCCGTCCAAGATTGCACAATCCTTTGGGACTAACTCAAGGGCTTAAGTCCAGCTCTACAGGTCCTCAGCTTTGATGGAAGACAGCTGCAATTGCACTGCCATAACAAGCCAAAAATGATGAAATGGTTCAAAGTCCATCAGGTAGAAATTGGTATGTTTTCTAAGGAGTAAATTATGTCAGATATCGGACGGTCCAGAAGTTTCGACACGTAGAATCGAACGTGGGAATAGTAAATCTCATTGTCCGTGGTTCAAAGTCCACCACGTAGTCAAAGTCAATTCTAACCCGTAGTAGTATCCTATGGAACCTGCCCATTATTTAGAAATATATTACCAGCAGCCGATGCAAGATTTTTTGTAGCGAGCTAGACAGAATGCGATTCGTAGGGACAGAGGAAGACATACTTTAAAAATAAAGTGGCTTGTCTACGCTTAATTGTAAATCAGAGTTGCAAAATGGGCGCGAGAGCGCCGCGTTCTCGATTGCGCCCATTTTTAAAGTAAGATATAATTTTTAAGGCAAACAGACATCAAAACATGATGACTACCCATGTACGCCAACCCGAAAAACTAATTTTTTACAGGTAACTTCAATTGAGCTTATCATGTAAGTACCTGTTTTGGCAAAAAGTGAAAAAACCGTCTCTTACTAGGAGAAGAAGAAGGAGAAGGAGAAAAGTGTCTCAGTTTCCAATACAACGAAGATTTTGAAAAAATCTTGACAACTAACATTTTGAAAAAATCTTGATTTCATAAGAGATCTTTGGACGACGGCA
>JABMIG010000043.1:0-95464 GCA_013187285.1 Cyclotella cryptica
GATAGCTCAGCTCGCCAACGGAAGAGCGAACGCGCCACGCCGATGACAATAAAAGCTATCACTTCGACGACCGCAAATACACCCGCTTCCATGAGGAACGGGCAATTACTTCCACGAAGAGCAAATGTGCTCACATCGACGGAGAGCGAATGCGCTCATTTCGACGACAACCAAATGTGGTCACGTCGACAAAGAGAGATGAACACACAATACAACCCCCAACCACAACACAACTAAAAACACACGCAGACCACAGCAAATCTGCAAGTCAGATCTGCCCCCCGAACAGAGCAAAGAGATGACAACAGCGGCAGTCGCGTCGACAATGAACGAATGCGACGCCGCCAACACCTGAACAACAAAACACACCCCAGCACAACTATATCACAAGCAACATAACCACAGCCAAACAATAAAATTTGTCATAATGCACTTAACACAACGGCGCTTCGTCGGCTCTGTTGACATGACGCCGGTCAACATGATGGACTCACCAATAGTAATTTATTATTGACAAAACACTGTAGCAGTCGTTGCTAGACACAAAAACATTTGAAAACTTATTGAGATTATGTGTGTGAAAAAACGAATGATTTGACATGATTCGAAACTACTATTCTAACTTCAACACATAATAGTGCTCTATTGCCCCTCCCTGTCAAAACATTAACGATTAAGAATTTCAAAACTGCACAGCCTGGAAACACAACACTAAACGGTACTACTCCGCCCAAAGTTCTAAGCAGATGATAAGAATCGGAATAATGTGACGTAACAACAACACACTGAATATTGCCACGATCAAAATAGCATCGTGACCACATAACATTCAGTCATAACCTTTTTGCTGACTCATGGGCATTCCTCACACATTCCTTATGACCTACCTACCTCTCCCTCTATACATCTATACATATGCAAAAACACATAACTATAAGCAACTGCTAAAAAATCTTGCAGCGGCTGCTAGTAATTTCTTAAAGTTTACAGGTCACCACACTGTCGATCACAAAACGTTTTATTACCCTCATGATATACTCACATAATACACCAATTATATCTTGGATATCTTCTGATCTACTGGATTAAGCACCACAACTTTATTGCCAATTGAGAGAGAATTCCCATGCGCTCCTGGATGGCAAAAACCATCATCTTGCAGTTGCCTGGAAACAGTGTAAGTACTTCCTTCAAACAGTTGATGTCAATTTTGATTAGGATACACCAATTTATCTTGGATATCCTCTGATCTACTGGATTAAGCACCACAACTTTATTGCCAATTGAGAGAGAATTCCCATGAGCTCCTGGATGGCAAAAACCATCATCTTGCAGTTGTCTGCAAACAGTGTAAGTGCTTCCTTCAACCAGTTGATGTAAATTTTGATTAGGATACACCAATTATATCTTGGATATCCCCTGATCTACTTGATTAAGCACCACAACTTTATTGCCAATTGAGAGAGAATTCCCATGAGCTCCTGGATGGCAAAACCATCATCTTGCAGTTGTCTGCAAACAGTGCAAGTGCTTCCTTCAACCAGTTGATGTAAATTTTGATTAGGATACACCAATTATATCTTGGATATCCCCTGATCTACTGGATTAAGCACCACAACTTTATTGCCAATTGAGAGAGAATTCCCATGAGCTCCTGGATGGCAAAAACCATCATCTCGCAGTTGTCTGCATCAAACAGTGCAAGGGCTTCCTTCAAACAGTTGATGTCAATTTTGACTAGGATTCAATGATGTTTGTGCAAATGCTTTCTTGGTTCAGCCAGCTGTTCGTCTTATGTTTTTTTTGTTCTTCTGAGCTCAAGGCTCATGTACTGCACTCTCCTATCATGAGGGCTGACTCCACTTTTCTTGTCCTTCGTTATGGTCTTCTTCACTTTTTGCTTTCCCCTGACTTGTATGCTCTCTCTTCTGCCATAGAGCTATTCTTCATTCACAGATGGGGCAGATGGAGACGGAGGATCCCAGAAAGCATCTTTATTGAAGAAATGCAAGGCGCTGGGTTGTTGATTTCCTGGATGTGCTTGTTGGTGTGGTTGTTGTTGCATTTCCTTGAAACTTGTCCATCAGAGCAATGGTTCTTAGGGGTGACTTGCCTGTGCCCTTGTTTGTGACCTGGTGGGCATTGTCTGGTTCCGTTGCCTTGTCTTGAGGGTCCAATGATGCTTGATCTTCCTTAATCATTAGTTCAATAATCTCAGAATTCGGAGAAGTTGCATGATCTGTGGAGGTGATCAGGAAAAGTTTTGAATGTATCCTTGTGGAGAGTTGGAGGACAGGCCAAGACAGAACCAGTTGTCTTGGGCTCACCATTACAATACTTTTTACATCTTTCTGTGTCATTTCCTTCGTGGCATCCTATGTTTTATAATAATATAGAATACGTAGGGCTGGTATTGTATTGTACCTATCCCCCACTAAAAATCACGTCTTATCAAAACTCGTGTCAGTTCACAATACGTAAATCTCTCGTAGATCTGTTTCGCCCTCTGTCTCCCTGCTCTTTCAACAACTGAATATACCATCAAACCATGGGAGACTTCATTGCCAACTTCCAACGCCCCGACACCGGTATCAACACCGTCGAAGGCAACGTTGCGGGCTCTCGTGCCGCCATACTTTCCAAAAAACGCGCCGCCGAGCAGGCCGAATTCGAAGCTAGGAAAAATAAAATCAAGTCTGATTCTGAGAGGGGCAAGTTGGGCATCGATGCCAAATTTGATGCCAATAACGCTGTTAGCGCAGAAGAACGCATATTTAGGGAGAGGACTGTCGGGCTGGTGACTGCCGAGGAGTTTCGGAAGGCAAGTGCTGAAGCGGAGAAGGCTAGGGCGAGAAAGGGGGTGGGGGACAACGACCAAGAGGAGCGAGAAGATGGGGCACAGGGGGGGTTGACAGGAGAAGAGCAGCTGCGGTTGGAAAAGGAGCGTAAAAAAGCCAGAAAAAAAGCTATGAAGGAAAAGAAGAAGAGGATGGCAGCTCTTAGTTTTGCAGGGGACGGAGAACTTGAAGAAGACGTGGATGAAACAAACGAAGCAAATGGGAACGATCAGTCAGCCTCTGAGGAAAGCAGTGGAAACCAAAAAACGATGATGAAAAATCCCACTGTAGACACCTCCTTTCTACCCGATCAGGAACGAGAGCATCGCGCCAAAGCCGAAAGAGAGCGATTACGCAAAGATTGGTTGGAGCGACAGAAAAAGATCAAGGAAGAACTGCTAGAGATTACGTATTCGTACTGGGATGGGACCGGGCATCGACGGACGGTCACGTGTAAGAAGGGAGATACTGTGGCGAAGTTTTTAGAGCTTGTTAGGTAAGAGATCGAAGCGTGGTTAAGTGAATCTTATTTTACATACCATGTCTAACTTTTGAGATCTGGTGAAACAATCGAATGAGTTAGACGCGATTTGGCAAAAGAATTTAGAGAGATGGGAAACGTCTCTTCAGATGCCCTGCTATACGTGAAAGAGGATCTAATTATACCTCAGGATATTTCATTTTACGATCTCATTGCTACACGTGCACGAGGAAAATCCGGTCCGCTTTTTAACTTCGACGTTCATGATGATGTTCGAGTGGGAGCGGTGGATGCACGGGTAGAAAAAGACGAGAGTCACCCTGGCAAAGGTAGGTCGATCTAGTATCAAGCAGTAATTATTTTCTCCTTTCGTTCGAACAATATACAATCATTTGCAACTCATGCTCATTAAATGCAGTTGTTGAGAGACGTTGGTACGATAGAAATAAGCATATATTTCCTGCAAGTCGGTGAGTTCGTTTTCCTTCAATGCAAAGGGACATGGTGTTTCACATACTACTGCTTCTCATCCCTTCATCCACTATTGCTCTTCACCTAGGTGGGAAATATATGACCCCGCAAAGGAATATGGCACGTACACAATTCACGGAGGAGAAGTAAACAAGAAGAAATGAGCCTTTCAGATGTTTTGGTGTCATTTTTCCATTTTAATTGCAATTCTTACGTTGTTTACGAATGCACTAATTAACGAGTTTATGTTTAATTCCAAAATAAACTCATCACTTGGAAGCTTTTAGTCATTACTGTTTTTCACATAACGCAATAATATTTTGACAATACCTTACAATAGAATAGCAAGCCACGTGACGCTCGATAATTCAAGGGCCACGATAGAGTAGCAGAACCGCAACATTACACTGGAAGTCCCAGTAAGAAGTAACTTCAAGCATTACAAAGTTCCATACTCCCCAAAAGATTTCTTCAAATCCAACAAGCACTTGTTGATAAGTTCCCCGTGGTCTTCCTGACTTCGTGGGCTCGACAACTCGTCGAGTCGAGGAAGTTGCTCAAATCTCTCTCTCTTTGAATCAAGACGTGGATGATCCGAGTAGACGTCATTGCGATCTTCCCTACGCGCGTATTTGAGTCTATTAGGAGACGATGAATTTGATTGACCAGTTGTCCTTAGAGGTGAGGGTGCGATCTTCTTGGGTATTGACACAACTGACGGGGCGCTGTTGTTGGCAGACGAAGCAACCGAGCCTTTGTCTCGAAAGAATGACTCCTCAGAGAAATGAGTTTCAGCAAAGCTTACTTTGCTGATTCGTGAGGAAACTGATCCCGAGTCATTTTCTCGGATTTGACGCATAGTCCTGCCAGTTCTGATACTGGACGAGAGCGGAGGCCCATTCGGAGATTTCCAGTCGACTTTACCAGAGTCAATGTCAGGAGACTTGTTACTCCTTTTTTGGGTTTTCCCATCAAAGTAGCTCCTTGATTCTTCATTTGCAGACATGAAAACACCAAATGATGTATCCCACACAATTTTCGAATTCGAATCTGACTGCGCAGTTAGATCAGCTGACTTTTCAACCGTAGGCGAGAGAACACGAAACCGTCTTGATGAATCGTCAAAAGCCGATACCAGATTTGAGTTTGTACTCCAGGTTGTCATGTCAGAGGTTGTTCTGACATGAGCAAAATCCTTCGAGAGACCATTTGATATATCAATTTGATGAGGAGGAGACGATGGGGCTTTTTCGCCCACAATATCGCTGCCGTGCTCGTCAAGATTATGAACGACAGTTTCATTGCTAGTGATATCTCCACGCTCGGGGTCAGATTCTGCATTGTCAGTACCAAGTTGTTGAGTATCAACCGTACCTCCAGTGTTGTGGCAAACGTCTTCGTTCCCATAATTGGGATCCAAAGTTCGTTTTGTAGGTGATCGGATGCAGATCAGTATTGTACAAAGAAAGTATGCGGCCACCGACGCTATGGCATAAACGGCGGAGTCACCGATTTGGCAAGATTGCGGAGGCACTGGGAGTGTAGAGTTCTCTGCAAACCATAAATCCTCCGAGCAAATCTGAGCATCAAAGAAGAGGAACTTAGCACTACCAGTAAGCATGGACAAAATCGAGGCAGGTAGGAGAACACCGGGCCAGAAAAAAGAAACAGGCAAGGGTGTGATAGTCAAAAGCCACGCAGTCGCTAATGCAACGAGGCTAGAAATTCCTGATATGTATGCCATGACTCTTGAAATATGCCACGTGGGGTCGGCATCGATGAAAACTGCCTCGAAATTCGTAGAATATGCTTTTGAGATTAAAGGAAGGTAGAGCGACAACCGATAAATCCTGCTATCAGTGATTTTGGAAGCATATTTATCCATGAATCGCCCTAAATCCCACTCACCTTGACATCCAGCGTTGAACGACCGTTTCCATTTGTTTCTGTCAACTTCATAACTGTCGAAGCTGAACAATCCGAGGTGAGCAGTTGGACCAGACCACACCTCGTTCACAGGGACGAATCCAATGTCTAAGCGAATGAAGTCGCAACCTGAACTACTATACAAGTCCATAAAGGCAGCGCACGTAATTAGTGGCGCCACGAAGATAGGATACCATCCAAATCTACAAAGGCAATTCCGCCAGAGCCTCCACACGACGGGCAAACCCGGAGCGACGCCCCCAACGCGGACAGCACCCATGATAGCTTTCGTCGTCTTACTTCAAGCGATCTCGCCACTAGCGCGATCTTTGATTGTGAATAGGAGGGACGAGCAGATCATAGATCTGGCAAGGAAGAAGAAAAAAATCGCGCGTTGAATGTTGTTCGTGTTTAGTTGAACGCAGTCAACATGCTATCAGTTACCATCATGTTGGTTGGCAATCATGATTCTGCGTGAGAGTTTTTTCTGTGATGTGCATCGGCGAGTCAAAAGTAGCTAAACACGTAGGATTTGGTATTATCGCGACAATAGGTATCATCTTTATCTTACGAGACCTTTGCGAGGCATTCATCCAGAAAAGTCGTACACTGACGTCATTATGACTCATGGGGCTAATATGACATTTATTTTTATTATTGTCAGCTTTTTACGTTAAAATCATAGTCATAATAATAAAATTTTGTGACATGTCAGACACATACATAGTCTCTAGTCTTCTCTAGTCCACGTTTTGGAACAACCAGAAAATTAAGCGTCCCTCCACCATGCATTGACGATAGGCTTTGACTTTTACCAAGACCGAAAATAATATGAACGCATTTCACAACTCTCGCTGCTCGTGCCCAAGCTCGGCCGATGTACGCCATGGTCCCAAAGGCAGGCAGAGGCCGCAGGGAAGATTTTGCTAGCGGGAGTTGAATTCGGATATTGCCCATCAGCCAAAAATAAAACCGACCACTGCGTTCAAGAAGGCTACACAGTATCATATCCGCATTGCAATGTCCGAGGGCACTGACGATTCCACTATTCCCGCACACTCGCATCAACACTTCAAAATGTACAAACCAGTCCATGTATTATCACAATTTGTATTCAATCATCGCAAAAGAAAGAATAGAACGCTCCTTGGACATGTGATCGAACGTTCCAAGACACACCTGCCTCAAGGAATTATGGCTATTGGACGATTGGATGAAGACTCCGAAGGATTGCTTCTTCTAACAACTGACGGTAAACTTTCAAAGAGGGTACGAGAGAAGGACGTCGAAAAGGAGTATTGGGTGCAAGTGAATGGCAAAATAACCGTAGATGCAATGCAGAGGTTGCGAAAGGGGGTCGAGATATCTCTGCCTGCTACGGGTTCGGCAGATCAATCAAACAACATAACTATTGGTGAATCCAAGAATGCGTACACGACGTTGCCATGCAAGGTCCACCTACTTGAGACTAAAGATGTGGCAGTTACAAACGATGTTACAAGATTGGCCCGCGAGAACTCTGCCAACCAAAATATTTCTAGGAAGAAATTCAAAGGTACCTGCAACAAATGCGGCAAATCTGGCCACAAGAATAAGGATTGCACTCTTCCACCCATCAATGTTTCGTCTAAAAATAGTGATGGAATAAGTTGTGGCATCGAACAAAAAATGAAAGTGTCGCTGCCGCCAGGCATTCTCCCTTCTAGCCGGAAAGATCTCTGCACTGATTCTCGCCATGTTACATCATGGATATCCATAACAGTTACAGAGGGGAAAAACCGTCAGGTTCGACGAATGACTGCCGCGGTGGGACACCCCACACTAAGGCTTGTGCGTGTGAGGATAGGATCAATTACTTTGGAAGGGATGTCGGCGGGCGAATTAAGAAACTTGGATCAATCAGAGGTAGATTCATTTGGTGTTTCGACGAATTGAACGTCATTTTAATTTACTCTGCATGCGTATGAAGCTATTGACATGAAAGGTATTATATAATTATTTATATCAGTCCAACTCAAACACATTCCTAAGTCATTGCGTGAAAAATATTTTCAGTAGTGTCATCCAACATACTAATCACATAAAACAGCTGACGCTGAAATGCTCTTGTTTGAATTTCTCTTCGCAATGCAGGTCATATGAGCACGTTTATCGCAATTGATCTTATCACATTGGCAGTTCTTCATCATTCCCACAGCATCTTGATTGCAAAGGCAGCATTTATTAGATTTCGTCACCTTGCGTTTGACGAAGCTGGACATGTCATGAGATGATTGTTTGGTCCTGCTAATTGTGGCGGTGTCGTGGAAATGGTTCTCCTTCTCAGAAGAAAAGGCTGTGGATGAAGCGTTGTTTAGCTGGCGCGTCGCAGTATCATATTGTGATTTGGATGTTTGACGCATAGGAAGTTTCGAGACGTAGGTCAACTGAGTCCTGGCTTCCGAATCGACAGAGCTATCTTTAGCCCCAAAAGAATTGATCAGACCAAGACTCGACGTCGTTGGGGTGACAGCAGTCGAAGAGCATGGCAGAGGCGTTTCCAACCTTGAGGAATCATCGCCACCAATGTCATTCATTCTACGTTCCAAGTGTGCCATGCGAGTTTTCATCTGCTCCAACTGCTTCTCCGCAGTGGTCTTATCCATCTTCAGAGTGCGGCTTAGTTCCTGCTCTTCCTCACATTTCAATTTCCACTTTTGAACTTCCTTCTCGGTCGCAATGAGTGCCTCATTCTGCTTGGTGCGCTCTTTGCACAAACTATCGCGACTATCGTTCATTTTCGTGTGAAGCATCTCATTTTCCCTACGCAATTCTTCAATGACGTTGTTGAGCGATGTGACGGTCGATTCGGCCTCGGCCGCTGCAGACGTCGCCTCCAACAACATCCCTCTTGCAGCATCTACCTCATTCTCGATGCGAATAGTTCTATTGGTGCGATTTTTGTCCAATCCTTCCATTTCGGCAATATCTTTTTTCAAACAGCGGATCTCATGTTCGTTATCCTCGACTTTGTCGGTCAACGCCCTCGCCTTTCGTTCGGCCTCCTCGGCACGTGCCATCAATCCATCCCTCTCTTCTTCTGCCTGGACTTTTACCTTTGTTGCCCGCGCCAATTCAGATTCGACCTGAATGAGTCGTCTTTCTACAGACCGAGCGGCACTCGCCACATCGTCGTGTTCGCTCCTAACGGCTTCCATACCTCTCCTAAGCTCCTCGACGAGAGAATGGAAGTCATTCACCTGTCGGTAGAGCGAGTCTGCCTTGGCTTGGGCGGCATCAGCTTCGGCACGGGCGTGAGCGTTGGATTTTGAGGCGATTTGCAAAGCAGCAAGTGTTCGGTCGACTTTGGATTGTAGTTGCGTGGCGGTTTGGAGGGATGCATAATTTTCTTGTTGTAGGACTTGAATTTGAGATTCTAGGTCTTGAATTTTCTGCATGGAAACACAATGAGAATCAATTAAGATTGAACATTCGAACGAAGATAAAGAAAAAATGACATGACACGAATCATACACTTACCCTTCTCAACGTGATACATTCTTTCGTCTTGCCCCTCGCCAAGTCTTCAGCATGGACCAGGCGATATCCCCGTGATTTCTTATTTGATTCCTCCTCATCCTGTTCGTCACGACACTCGCGTTTCATCCCCGATGCAGCGTTCATAGCAAATCCATCAGCAACCGCACGCAATGCCGTCGATATCAGCACCTTGACACGAGAACATGTTTTGATGAATTCATATTGCTTGCTGTTGAGTTGTTTGGTGATGTCCATTGTCGATTCCACGGCTTTCGAACTTTGCCCGCGGTTCCAGCTGTCATTCGAAAATGGCTTATCAACCTCGTCTGGGTCGTTGTCATTGCGTCCTTCGTCCTTGACGTGCAATGTCCCAGAATCGTCTTGCGAAGAAGCAAAAGGCGCGGTGTTGCGGAAGCTATTGGAATTTTCGTCTTGAATGTCCTTCGATATTACTCGATCCTCCTTCGCTTCACCGCCGCTGCAGTCTTCGGGTTGTGTGTCGCCGACGCCGTGACAACCTCCCATTTCCTCATCGCCTTCGTTTGTGTGATCCCCTTTCGCTGCGTCGTCGTCCTTGCATTCTTCGACAGATAGGCGGCTTTCGTCCAACGACATTTCGGATGTTTTGTCATTGACGGTAAATGACATTGTGGAGTACGTCGCGGTGTAGTCGAGAGAGTGAAGGAAAATGCGATGGGAAAAGGCTAGCGTCGACCGAGGAGTCGCCTTCTACAGTAGCGGCTTTGTTTTTAGAAGGAACCCCCTCTAGAAAGCCCTCTATCAGAGCCTAGAGCGGGCCCCACAAAGGATTATCATGTTGGTCACAAGCTGTCACAAATACCCGTATCTTTTCTGTCCACAGATGGAAACCAATTGGTGACTTCGCCCACTAAGCGAATGCCCACTCATCGATCCCCGCGCCTGTCACGTCTCATCGGCCATCATTGGCGCCAGATTTGCGCCGCCGCCGTAGCAGCACATAATGTATCATGATGTAGCACGTTCTTCCCAACCTCCCCCATCAATCAATTGGAACACGTTCAACAAGAGAGAGTTTCTCATAAACCATGAAGGATCCTAAAAAGCACTGGACCAAGCCATCTCACGAGCAGAACCATGGGCATGAACGACAAGAAAATCATTCCCACGCAGTCGGGATGCACCGTGCATGTAAACGCATCGAGGGTAGCCATTGAACTCCCTACAGAAACGAAATGCGGAACTCCATTTCATGGATGGAACTCGCTGTCATCGGCAACAGTGAACGGCGGGTTTCGTTCCTTCCCTTGTCGCTCGTCTCCTCCTTTTTCCAGCGATGACGCCGACAAGATACAAGTTTGCGGTGTGATCAATTGCAAGGTTCCGGCCAGCTACGATGGGATACATCCAGATCCTGCAATCTTGATACAAAATGCCATTGACAATGATGGCGATGTCCAGCTCAACGCCGATTCTACGGTCGGACTCATGACGGCAGCTTACATGAAAACTCTTCGAACTGCCACTCGCTCCTCCTCAAACGTAGTTGTGGATGCCATTGTTACTGCAGGTGTATCTAATGCCCGAGCGGTCGGAGCAGATGCGGATTGTTTCGACCTTCCTGTGAAAAGCAAAAGTCAAGACAAAGGAAAGAAAACGCCGCCGCCACCTGGAACGATTAACACCGTTGTAGTAATCAATGCACCATTGTCGCAATCGGCCATGGTCGAAGCCTATGCTATTGCTATAGAGGCGAAATGTGCTGCTTGCTTCGATTTGAGCTTAACGTGTGCCAAATCCGGGAAAAGCGCACAAGGGACGGGCACAGATTGCGTCGTACTGGTTTGTCCAACTACTTCCATAACTTACAAACAGGCTGACAATATTCATATCGATGAAAATGGCACAAAGAATTGTCGCTGCGACCTAATTTCATACGCTGGGAAGCACACTTTGCTGGGTGAGTTCGTTGGACAAGCTGTGAGAGAGGCGACGCGCGAGGCAATTCGTGCAAACATTCGTGAACTGTATGGATCAATATGGAGGTATCATTGTGCTCGATACCTAAAATGGATTAGAAATTTGATATTACGCGGGGCTCAGCCTTGTGTGCCACCCTTTCCCATGATGCCAGTGCCGTCTGCGCCAAGTGAGGTACTTGTGCTCGGAGTCACTTTGATCCTGTTCTCTTTCTTTGTGGGTAGTCTCTTCTTACCTCGGGCGGCCACAGTGTTGATGGCGGCTGCTTCATGGGATCGGTAAGTAAACAGAAACTACGTCCTTAACTACATCTGTCTTGGGATTCTCTAAACTCTACTCATGGCCTGGGCGATCGACTTCCGCTCGAAGATGCCTCCCGTCTGTTCCACTCGCAGTTCATCCTGTTGTCCTTGCGGGCAAGGTGATTAGTTTCGTTACTACAAAAATGACACCCGAACGAGTCTACCAAAACCCCGCATTTGGATTTCTAGGGGGGCTCGTCTTTCTTGTGGGGATGATTTCTCTTTTTGTTTGTGGAGGACATTTATTTCTATCGTCCGTCCAATGGATGACAAGGTTGTTTTCAACACATGCCTGCTACTACAGTCATACCTATTGCGACAATCACAAGAAAAAGATTCAGATCATGATGGACTTCATGCCCTGGATCGCAGAAGTTGCACTTGTAGAGACAACTTTCTCTCTACAACTATTGTGCACAATATCGCTTCAAATGGCACGATTTCTGGAGAGATCTCAGCTTGATGAGGCTCGGAGTCAACTGTCATGGTTGTGCAGCCGTGATTCGACTCATTTGAACTCAGAAGACTTGGCCGGGGCCACACTGGAGAGCCTTTCTGTAAGATCTTGATTTGCTCGGAAATATCGAGTTTTAACCATTGCTTATACAATTATATTGAATCTTAATTTCTCTACTCAGGAGAATCTATCGGACGGCACTATCGCTCCATGGTTTTGGTACGTGACATTCGGTCCGTTAGGTGCACTTGGATATCGCATCGCCAACACTCTAGATTCTCGAGTGGGTTACCGTGGTGGAAAATATGAATGGTTTGGCAAACCTTCTGCGCGATTTGATGACCTGATCAACTTAATTCCCGCCAGAGTTACAGCCATTGCTCTTTGTCTTGCAGCGTACATTATACCTAACAAGACCTGCTGTGCAAAGACTGGCTTGAAAACAGCCCGGAAAGATTGCAGTCAGTGTTCCTCTCCAAACGCTGGATGGCCAATGGCAGCCATGGCAGGTATTTTACAAGTACGTTTAGAGAAGAAAGGGGAATATTGCCTTGGGAAAAACATCATTGGAGTGAAAGATCCAAATCCAAGTGATATACGAGCGGGTCATTGGGTTGCACAGGTTGCTGGGGGTTTGAGTTTGCTTGCTGCAATTATTGTACTCTTGTTTCAGTCACTGATTGTGCACAAGGGCCCTTAGATTTGTATATGCTTAACGCAGGTTACAGTTTCCACTCTGAGCCATATAGTGTACATCAATTTTCGTGAAACCTTCATTTAGCTAGGCAGTGCTAGATCGATGACTTATGGCATATACATCGAGGACTTAAAAGACTTTACATGGGAAAAGGAGGTTCTCGAGGACGTTTTTGTCTCTGGCTGATTTCTTTCGATGATCTTTCATTATTTTACTCTCTTGCTAGTACAATTCTGCTTAACACTCACCATTCAAGTAGAAACTGGCAATAGATAAACTTGTGGTGACAATAGAGTCGATAGACGTAGCCGTGAACTCCTTGCGAAAAATAAGAATTTCCAGCAGTCCATTACTTATTGAGCAGACAGACTTACATTTATGACTTACACCCTCATCATGGCATTCAGCGAATTCCGTCGTGATATTGTACAATCGATTTCATTCGTAGATTTACAAGCAAAGAACAACATGTTAGCAATTGAGCATTTCTGATGTGAAATGTCATGACACTTTCGTCAATGACCAGAAAAGCAACAAATGCAACAATTATACTCCCATGGACGACAAACACAGACATTAGAGGCCTCGTAGTGAAATCAAAGGCGATGCTGCTGCAAAGTTACGTAATAAACTTGATGTATTCCCTGGTCCTTCCTCCTGAGTCCCATGTTCTGTCTTGATCTTTTTTCGAGGTGGCATCATTTCAAACTCGGACAAAGATCCTTTTCGTGCCACATCCAAAAAGTAAGACCGGCGAGGATGTAGCACATTTGAATAATACGATATGATGGTTTTACATGGGACGCCAGTGCATTTTTCAATTTGAGATACTTCACGATGCCATGGCGGTTGACGATTCCAAGCCGCCCATGAGTCAAAAGAGGATTGCTCTGTGGGGCGACTTGTTGGTGTTGTTTGGACCAGAACTTGTGAATCTATCAAGGTTGATTTCGTAGTTGATTCTTTGGAGGAGGTCAACTCATCCGCCAAATCATCCAATGGGTTCGAAAGAGTCGCCAACGAACTAAAAAGCTTTTCATCCTCATGATCACTCATAATATCTATCGATTCCTTCGGCGGGCTATTGTAAGGTCGATTCACAGCTTGCCGAGCCAGTGTTTGCATTTTCTGTCCCGCCATGCATACCAACAGAATGGACGCCGCTGCAATCACATCCGGTGACCCTTCCCTCTGCGACATAGCATAACCACCACGGGGGTATTTTCCTCCTCCATTCTTGACAATAAAAAGAGAATTCCTATTATTACTGCGACGAATGGGTGGTCGAATCGTATTATTGCGTCCAGCTGACTTGAACGTAAGAGCTTCTGGGGCAGAAGCATCACTCGAACATTGCACTGCCATAGCCACTGCGGCCTTTATTGCGCAGGGTGGCAAATCGAGAGAGCGACCCATGCGGGACGTCAAATCAGCTAAGGCCTCGTCTTCTGTGTTCGAAATGATGTTCTTGCTGCATGGGTTGTTTATGCTGCTGTTCTGATTGCTCGTTTCCAGAATGGGGCTAACTGTTGAAGTCGTGGAAGTCGAAGAGAGAGAGACGACGCTGGTTGATCCTCCAATCAAAGTTGTTCTTGACTCTGTCTTGATTGGAGTTAGCACTCTGTTGCTACCCTCTTGCTTTACAGACACGGACGATGACATAGTGCTACTAGCTTCTGGTTTCAATGACCCATTCTCCATCCCAACATTAGTCGAAATAACAACCGTAGGAACAGCAGGAGCAGATGAAGCTGTGGGCAAAACCACGGCATGGGGCAGCACCGCTCTCAACTCCTGCATCGCTTTCGAACAATACTTTGGTCTCACTAGTGGCTCTTCACCGCCCCCACCACCGCCCATGCCCTGACTGACGCAAAACGTACCAAAGGCACCACACACTTCGGCCAGTGTCCTCCCCTTCCCATTTCTCTTGGCCGAGAGGTACGCAATCGCCGCAGAGAGGGAGGCATACTGTCTTAAACGATGCAGATCGACGTTGGACCACGATGCCGTAGATGTCTTCTTGAATGCCATCATCTCCTCGCGTCCGATCAGACTCAATGTAAATCCTTCATTCCCCCCGCGGCTGTTGGTGCCACCACTCCCCTCCTTTGAAATACCCTTGACTCTCAACTCCCTCTTCTTTGCATACTCCATCAACCATGTGGACATTTCACCCAGTATCCTTCCATCCAATTCCAATTTTCGCGAAGCTCGCGAGAGCAATGCAAATGCCACGTACAATTTAGCCGCGGTAGAACGACAGGTGGCATCGAGGGATTTGGACAGCATGGACCGTTCTTTCTCGAGTATGCTTTGGTGTCCAAGTCTCGTCTTTGGGGATATGGGTCTGCACCTCTTCCAAACTCCCATGAAGCAAAATGGCATCGGTGATCACCCACTTCCTATCCCTCAGCGGCGTCAATACTCCCACCTGTTGTTTGTCGAGAGTTCCTTCTCTCCCCAGGAGCTCTTCGTAATCTCCATGACACGCCACACCCCGGACGAAATCACTCTCCGCCGCCTCCCCCCTCTCCACCCTGGCCTCTCGAACCTTCCTCTCCAAAGCCACCTCATCACACTGCTCCTTCCACTGCCTCTCCATCATCTGCTCAATCAAGGCATTCGTCCTCATAAGCCTCTTCCTCCACCCCCCCAACCGTCGATTCTCCTCACTATTCCCCGTCCGAACATACGGCACCTTCCCCAAGGTGGTGGGCATCAATCCCCCCCTCCACTGCCCCTCGTCGACGGGTGCTCCGCATCGCTGTTTGGCGAGCGCTGCCGACGGGTCGTCGTTGTCGTAATCGCGCCATTCGGGGGTGGAGTCGAGGAGGTGGGAGGAGAGGACGATGCCGCACGTGGTGCACAGGGTGTCGCCGGTGCGAGCGTCGGTGTGGATGGTGGGGATTTGGCAGTATGGGCAGCGGGTGGGCGTGTCGATGGGGGTGTCGGGGTGGGAGGGGGGCATGATGGAGATGAGGAGCGTGGCTTGGCGGAGTCTGGAGGATGACGCGGGAAGGTAGAATGGCAAATGGGGTGTGCGATTTTAATCGTTTGAATTTAATAGAGAAAGAAGTGCCGGTGTTGGGTGTTAGTTGTTGGGTAGGCGGAACGGATGCATTATTATTGTGTTTACAATATAATATAATTGAATGGATCACGTGACAACCAGCAATCTCAACACAATTCAAACCGCTGGAGGGCGGCCGATATTGGATAATTGGAGAGTCTGTCGTGCCCATCCATGGATGGAATTATTGAAACCACGACTTTAGCGATTGTCAGGATTCCTATGTAATTTAAGATCCAAAATGGCGATGGGTTTTTGGGGGAAGTGACGATTTTCGATTTTTGTGTGTTCCATCATTTCAGGAAAACCCTCTCTCTAGGTATTCGTCAAAGCATGGGTCCAAGACAACCAAGCAGACTTTCTACTTCTCTCAAATCAGAAATATTCCTACTCCATCCAAGACCTGCCCATTTACACCAAAGAGGAGCAGAGGGTGAGCCGCATGGAAATAAAACCCAGCAAATGTGAGCAAGTTACAACAGCAAGAAACAGATTAGTGCCAAATTTATGGTATATCTAGTGCATAGAAATCTGTAAAATTGCCAACTTACTACCCTCAAATAACCTATGTCTACACAACACATGCAACAGGCAGATGGCAGGATTCCATGATACAGAATAGATGTCGTAGTGGAAGGATTGGCATTAAATTGTATAGCATTTTGATGTGTTTTTGAGATACCAACCTGAAATTGAATGCCATCGTTCCACATTCCAATCAGTGCTATAATCACATTGATAAGAAAACAGATGTGCCACCACATGCTCCAAATAATTGCTTTTCATTTAAGTTCAAGCAAGATATTCTTATCCTCTGAGACCCACCCTAATCCCCTCTGCCTTGTTATCTGAAAAGGATGTGAATTTCACAGTTCAATTACACCTCAGAAAGCTCAGAAAAGTTGTTTGGTGACAATGCTGCCAATAGCATCCGGTTGCTGTTCCTTAACAACCCCATCTTATTTACCTTCTATGAATTAAAATATTGCCGCATCCTCTCCATGCCCAGTTTTTACTACTTTGGCAGAAAATATGAATGTCTCATGATAGTTTACAAATGTATGTAGGGTGAGCTTGTCCTTGTTTATAGGGTTGACATAGGCCAAGAACCTACCTTAATTAGTACCCTCATTGGTACCCTTATTAGTACCAATATGGACTAATTCAAAAAACTCCCAAGTAAGGGATCATCCTGACCTCCCAAGTGGTGAGAGGTCCTAACAGGTTGAAGGTCCATATCTTCGGATCTATGAGACGAGGGAACATGCTGTCAGAACATCCATGTTTCCTGGGTATAAACATACCAGAACTGTGTAGAAACCTACACAGAATCACATTATTTTGTGGAGATTGTATTGACATCCCATCCTCATTTGTTCATTGTAAATACTAAATGAAAAGCTCACAAATTACCATCATCAACAAATCTGTAACACCTTTACCTACAAAATTGGTATTTAGTATTTTTTATCTCCAAACGGCTTAGGACACTATCTATAGATAGCCGTTTCTGTGACCTTCTTGAGTGAAAGCCACCGAAAAACTTTTTTTCCTCCACTCCGTCACTCGTGCTCCGTTGCGCAAGCAGACCCGTTGTCAGCTACGTAATACGAGAGTGTGCAAAACGCAACTACTTCTCGTCAGCCACGAGAACTCGCGCACGTCAGCGGTACCCCTAGGAGCTTTTTTAAAGCCCTATTTATACGTACACACCTAGGTGACACACTTACGAGAATGAGCACCTCAAAGGCAGTCCCTGATGGACTTAAAAGCCAAGAGTGTGAGAGGAACCCAGGACGGAACAAGCCACCTGTGCCATGCATACCCGAAAGGGATGTAGTTCAAGACGCGCTGGGAGTAGATACTACCGCCAGCACGATGAAGCTCACCCTGCCTGGCAAGGTAGAGTTGAGGGTATCCGTGTGGTCACACGGTACTCCCGAGCAATTCCTGATGCATGTCCAAGCAGCCCTGGATGCCGTAAGGCAGAAGGGCCTTGATGCGACATATGATAGGGTCTGCAAGGACCAGAAGGATTGCATCAAGAAGGCAACCAAGGCCGAAGAAGCTGTCAAGAGTTACTCGGGATCGGATGCGAATCCTCCCGAAGAAAAAGCTTATGAAAAGGCCCTAGAAGCCGCCACAAAAGTTGACGAGGCTGTTACGTCAGTCATCAATCAAGTGTTCAGCCTCTACTCCAACCTACTCGCGGAGGAAGCAAGGCGCCCCTGGAAGAAGATCGTGAGTGAACAAATTGACTGTTCTCCATGGACTGATATTTATGGGGAAGAACATCCCGAGAAGTGTGAGCAGTCTTGGGGGTCATTCATGGAATGCGTCAGCTTCCATCTGTTGACCGTGTTCCAGAATGACGCTGCTGAGACCCAGCGCTTCTACATCAGTAACGGGTTGAAGAAGCCCAACAGGGTTCCGATTGCCAATTCATCAGCCGCATCCAGCAGCTGAATGGCTACTTGGACCTTTTGCCCTGTCTGTACTACTCCAACCGTGCCACCAAGCTCACCACTGCAGTGAAGCCGTTCGATGACCCGGACCTAGCTAGTCACATACTACGCATGGCCCCGAGGAATTGGCAAGACCAATACGAACTTAGTGGGGCATCGGTACCCCAAAGTGTTCGGAAGCTTCTAGAAGCACTCGAACGTATCAAGAAGGCCTATCCAACCGACAAGGATTGTGATGGGCCTAAAGGTTCCGCGAAGTCTGGTGACTCCTCCAAGAAAAGGATGGTTACGTTTAAGGATCGTATCCCACGTAAGTGTACCACAAGTGTGAAGCACTGCATTTTGTGCAAGAAGCATGGGGGCCCGCACACGACCCATAATACGCAGGATTGCTGCAAGTATGAGAAGGATGGTTCGTTCAAAAAGGACTTTGCAGGAAGGAAGCCCCGTGGACCTTCTCGTGGTCCTGAGGCTTCTCACCGCACCAATAGTGCCTATGCGCAGTGTCTGTGAAGATTGAGAAACTTGAAAAATCTAACAAGAAACTCAAGCGTTTGCAGAAGAAACGCAAGCGCAGTTACGAAAGTGACAACAACAGCTTGGCCCATGAACCCAGTAGTACGCAAGAAGCAACTCAGAGAGTGGTCCATATCCTAGACGCTAAATATGAGAAAGCAGACCTCCAATCAGTTGTTAGCACCAACTGTACTCACCTTAGTCTCCAAGACTAAAACAAGTTACTAGAGTTACTCACAGAATATGAGGAACTATTTGATGGAACACTAGGTGATTGGAACACAGAACCCATCTCCCTAGTACTGAAGGAAGGCGCTAAGCCATATCATGGCCGACCATTCCCAGTGCCAAAAATACACAAAGAAACCATAACCCAAGAATTGAATAGACTTTGTGAACTGGGGGTATTAGAGTTTCAGCCTGCATCAGAATGGACGTCACCCACATTTATAATACCAAAAAAAGATAACACTGTACATTTTATCTCTGATTTTAGGGAAGTAAATAAACGGCTAGTTAGGAAACCATTTCCATTACCCAAAATCAGTACAGTGTTGCAAGAGTTAGAAGGATTCACTTTTGCCACAGCCCTTGATTTAAGCATGGGTTACTACACCATACGATTGGATCCTGATGCATCCAAAATCTGCACCATCATTTTCACTTGGGGAAAGTACTCTTATCTTAGATTACCGATGGGTATTGCAGGTTCTCCCGACATCTTACGGGCAAAAATGTCAGAGCTAATGGTAGCCTTAGAGTTCGTACGAACTTATCTGGATGATTTGCTTTGCATCACCAGGGCAAGCCTGGATGACCACCTAGATCATTTAAGGTTGGTACTTACCAGACTGTGAGACGCGGGCTTGAAAGTCAACGCCCCAAAATCAAAGTTGTGTGCTGTAGAAACAGAATATCTGGGATATATATTAACCAGAACTGGCATAAAGCCACAGCCAAACAAAGTACACGCAATACTCGCAATCACACCGCCAAAACAAGTCAAAGACCTCCGTAGGTTCCTGGGCATGGTCCAGTACTATAGAGATCTTTGGGCAAGACGCAGTGAAATGCTTACCCCACTCACCTCATTGGTAGGGGAGTGTAGTCATACTAAAGTCACCAAAGCCAAGAAAACCAAAAAGCAACCTTGGTATTGGGATGAGGTACATCAAATAGCATTTGATAACATAAAAGCTGCAATCGCTAAAGATGTAGTTTTAGCCTACCCTGATTTTTCAAAGGAATTTGAAATATACACTGATGCCTCGTCTAAACAACTTGGTTCAGTGATTACTCAAGGTAATAGGCCCCTCGCGTTCTTCAGCAGAAAACTGTCTGTGATGCAACAAAAGTACAGTGTGACCGAAATTGAACTACTGGCCATAGTGGAGACACTTAAAGAGTTCAAAGGCATACTGTGGGGACAACAAATAAAGGTCTATACAGACCATAAGAACTTAATCCAAGCCCTTGGATTAACCTCTGACCGAGTCTATCAATGGAGATTATTACTTGAAGAGTATGGTCCCGACATCTTGCACGTAAAAGTCATCCATAGCACTGTTGCTGACGCCATCTCCAGGTTAGACTCCGGTCCAACCCAAGATGACAACGCCAATTCGATGACGTTCACGAAATGCTGGTGTCACTACACTGAGCATGCAGCAAGTGCTGACAGCACCTCTGACCACAAAGAAAGCATTAATCTGGTGTTTGCTAATCGCAGTGACAAAGATGTAATTTACCCATTAACAGTGAAGGAAATTTCACAAGCCTAGACAACAGATGCAACTTTGCAGAAGCTTAGTAGACATGACAAGTATTCCACTCAATTAGTGGAGGATACACATTTGTTATGTAAGGATGGCAGGATGGTCATCCCCAAAGCACTTCAAAATCGAGCAGTTAGCTGGTATCACCACTACTTGCAGCATCCTGGACACACACATCTTGAAGAGACGTTGCACGCCGCGATGTATTGGAAAGGTATGCGAAGTACTATCTGATCACATGTCAAGAACTGTCGTATATGTCAAGTCAACAAACGACACGAGCACAAGTACGGGAAACTCCCCGCTAAGCTCGTCATCACAAACCCTTAGGAGGCTTTATGTGTGGACCTTATTGGACCACACACCCTCAAAGGTAAAGATGGGACAGAAATTGACTTTATGTGTCTTACTATGATCGATCCAGCTTCTAAATGGTTTGAAGTAGGAGAACTGCCAGTAACCCCAGATACGGTTACCCCCACGGCTAAGGGGCAAAAGGGCACTAAGACTCATACCACTCCTAAATTACCATACTTTGACAAATCATCTGCAATGATAAGTAATTTAGTGAATAAGACCTGGTTTAGCCGTTATCCACGTTGTCAATACATCATTTATGACCATGGAAGCGAATTCAAACTTCACTTCGAAGCCCTTTGTGAATCATATGGGATCAAGCGTAAGCCAACCAGTGTCAAGAACCCACAAGCGAATGCTATACTGGAGCGGGTACATCAAGTAATTACTGCAATGCTCCGCACTACTGAACTAGATATGGCCAATACAGTAGTAGCCAGTGACATAGATGCGTTCCTAACCAACGCAGCATGGGCCATTCACTCAACTTACCATACAGTACTAAAAGCCTCCCCAGGTGCAGCAATTTTTGGCAGGGACATGTTGTTCGACATTCCCTTCCTTGCTGACTGGAATAAAATAGGAGAACATAGGCAACACCAAACTGATCTCAACACGATGCGGGAAAATCGCTCACGCCGTGATTGGGACTACAAAGTTGGTGATCAAGTACTTCTTAGAAAAGATGGTATCCTCCGCAAGTCAGAGAGTCGGTATGAAAGTGATCCTTGGACTATTACAACGATTCATACGAATGGGACTATCAGGGTTCAATGCAGTACAAAATCTGAACGATTAAATATCAGAAGAGTCACACCTTTTTTTAACCAGCAGACTTAACCATTATTAAGCATGTTATTTTTTATGTGTCATCTCCCTCTTCTACACAAACACTTACGCTTCAGCACACAGTCACAGACTTTTTAGTTTGTACATATAGAGACATGGATAAAAAAATTCCTTTACAAGGTTTTTTTCCCTCTTTTTTCACCCTGCTCCTCCATTCATGGGGGCGAGTGACATAGGCCAAGAACCTACCTTAATTAGTACCCTCATTGGTACCCTTATTAGTACCAATATGGAAATTCAAAAAACTCCCAAGTAAGGGATCATCCTGACCTCCCAAGTGGTGAGAGGTCCTAACAGGTTGAAGGTCCATATTTTTGGATCTATGCGACGAGGGAACATGCTGTCAGAACATCCATGTTCCCTGGGTATAAACATACCAGAACTGTGTAGAAACCTACACAGAATCACATTATTTTGTTGGGATTGTATTGACATCCCATCCTCATTTGTTAATTGTAAATACTAAATGATAAGCTCACAAATTACCATCATCAACAAATCTATAACACCTTTACCTACGAAATTGGTATTTAGTATTTTTTATCTCCAAACGGCTTAGGTCAAGGGTGAGTTGATAAATGTCATGACAACAATGTTTGAGAGAACAGTCTTAACGACACCCCTTACTCGAGTCCTCACCTTACTTGTACTTGAATCCCATCTCTGTGTGTTCTTCTTTTGTGGTCTTGTTGATGACCAATGGTAAGCAGCCCCATTTGGATGGGTTTGATAATGTCAGGATGACTTATGCATGATGTATCAAAGTGACAACCAATGAGGCATATCCAATGAGTGAGCAGATGCATGCCTTGACAGATGAATCCATCAAGGTTGTTGTGGAGGATGATGATGTTTTAGAGGATTCTATGGCACCTGGGTCGTCCTGATGCAAATGGAGTTAATCTACCGTATAAATCGGTCTTTAGGTAAATGAAATGTCAAAAGATACATAAAAAAGTTACTTATAATCCGCTCAAGTTAGTTTATGGTTCGTGTTATTTTTTTGGTATCTTTGGGTATTTACTTCTGTAGGAGGGTACTTCTTTTTTTCTGCCCTTCGTAACTCCGCTCGCGCCAAAAATTGATGCGTCCTCCCCCGTCTTCATCAGATGTGATGTGCCCCGTGATGTGTGGTGTGTTCCGCTACCATCTGGCATAACTCCACAACTAGAAGGAGTTATCGGGAGCTACACATATGGACGTGTTGCTGACAGTGAGGAGAACCTATTTTTTATGTTTTAGTGTTGGCAGAGTGTCCATGCAGCAGAAAAAAACAAATGTCACATATTCCACTCCCACTCGACTTATAATGTGAATGACCCAAAAACCGATTTATACGGTAGTCAAAAAATGTACATGTTGTGTGCAATTATGAATTTTGTGGACCTGAAACCTGCGTTCAGTACATCTTATAAGCAGTTTCCTGGAACTACCTCCTACCCATCGTCGTTCACTGGATGCAGACAGGACGCTCACGAATCATGGATTACTGCTAAACGGCAGGAGGTGGATGGTTACATTTATGTTGTTGTTGACTCGGAGGACTATCTAAACAAACCTAAAACAACGAATCATCATCATCCAAATTATCCTTGGTCTGAAGACAAACTCCACCATGCTCGCTCTACGTCGCCTCTGCTTCCACCGAAGCGCCGCGGCCACAAGGAGTCTCCTCTCCTCTCCCATAGCACTTCCCTCGCTGCAAACTCCACTGACATCATCGTGGCGGCCCTTCTCTTCCGACGACGACAAGAAGGACAACACTAACAAACAAGAATCAGACAGCGACTTTTTCCTCCGTGACGAAGACACCCTCCCCTCTCCGCCAGCCTACGTTCGTGATTCTCTCACCGGCAAATGGACCGATCGGACACAAGCCGAATTGACACCCAAGGAAAGTCGCTTGTTGAATTTAGACGACGATGCCAAAAGCGAAGAAATCATGAACCGATTGGGCGACCGGTGGAAAGACGCCGCGGCGGCAGTGGAGGGGGAGCCCAACGATGGCTTTGGCGTGCTCAACTCGGAACACGAACGGATCGCAAGCCGTATTCAAGAACAGAGATTGGCACTGGGTCCCATTGGACGTGGTCCCGTGGCTACCTCGGACGATGAATCAGACGAAACTCCTCTCTCCCGCCGTGAAATGCAAGCGCTGCGAAGCTACGCTCAAAAAGAACACTCCATCCATCCCAAGGAATTCGATCGTCTCATGGAAGACGATCCGGACTTGCTTCCGCATGGGTCTGTCTCCTCCGGAGCCGCGCAGGATCGCACCAACACCTACGATTCCGACATCGATTTGGCCTATTTAAATCCCAAACTGAACAAAATGGCATTTTCACCCGAGGGAGCAGAGTATCAACATACCGATCCCTTCGCGGACCTCTTGCCCTCGGACTTTGACCCGGCGCGAAAAGTCAATCGTCGGCATGCCAAGCCGCTCCCTCCCAAGGCGTTGCATCACAATAATCTCGTTTTGTTGAGGAGATACAGTACGCCGGGGGGGAAGATTATGAATCGGGTGCAGAGTCGATTGGGGGCCAAGGATCAGAGGAAGGTGGCGAAGTTGATTAAACGGGCGAGACATTTGGGGTTGATTCCGCATATGGGACAGTGGAAATTCGAAGATCATGGATATTTGCACGACAAGACTTTGGAGGAGGAGGAAAAGAGGGAGTGGGAGATTGAATTGGAGAAGCGTGGATTGTGGCCCTTGGCGGAAGATAAGGACGTGTTTAAGCGATATTATGGGTTGGATGAGATGATTGATCATTTGGCGGGAGGGGTGGATGGCAGGAAGAGAGCGGAGTTGGAGGAGTTGTTGAGAGGGAACTTGAAGGAGAAGTCGATGAATCAAGACAACAGTGGTGGGGCTGAAAGTTAACATAAAATTTCATCAAGCTTTGACATCAAAGTTGTCGTAACAAAATCAAGTACTCTGAAAAAGTAGCACTGATGGAGCTTGATTTGTATTTTTTCAACACACTATTGCTTTATAGAAAAGAGGAAGTATTATGACACATAATTTACTTTAGGTGCACTACACTCTTGGGGCCATTTGGGTGGAAGGTGAAATATGGGACCATGACTAGATCACACCTAATAGTGGCATCGATAAATGGTGCAGAAAAGATGCCACCTTGCTTGACCTGAGAGTGTTGTGCAGAGCACCATTCCATCCAGAGGAATCGAGGCATAACCGAGATGTATAGTGCAAACATATCTATTGGCGGAATCGTTTGAAGCCCTCTTGATTCAAAATGGGTGATTATTCGAATCTCGAGAGGGAAATTGTAAACCCCGCCATCAAGAACATCACCAAATAGAGAATTGATTACATCTGCAGTAAGGCACTGGTGAAAATGACTGAAGCAAATAAATCAAATTGTGGTACTTTTGCAGAACACTGCTAGTTTCTCAACTTAGTCATTAGTTATGTTGGCATCGAGATTCCTGACGGAGACAACATTATGTGGAATGCCATTTGAATCAGGCTCGGGAATTGGTCCAAATTCGATGCAATCCAAACACCAATCAAGTGTGCCATACTCAAAATTAAGTCATCCATACTAGCGAAAAAAATGCATAACTTTCCACGATACATTTCTTATTTATAAGTAATCTGCTTGTTCATAGTTTGTCATATGATGCCATGACATTTATGATGCAAACTTTAGCTTTCACATTAAGGAAAATGTTGAGCTGACCAGAAGGTGCACAGTCAATACCTCACATGCCTCAAGCCATAAAATAAAGCATTTGAGTTGGCTGATTTAAAAAATATGGCGAACAAAACATCCTTGTGCGCTCTGCATTACCGCCAAGCTTTGGCTTCACTTGTCAAGGTCTAACATCGCTACGTGCGCGAACAGGCACGAACACTCACATACTGGGAAGTTGTTCAGTCTGAACATTGTTGATACTGCTGCCACCTTACGTTGATTAATTCATGGCTAGATAAGTTCACCACAAACCATTGTGATATGATCGAAGCGAGGCATGAGAGTCGAATCTCCCATTTGGAGAGAAAATTATGAAACTCGGTTTATCAATGTTCTCAAATGCTCTTGCTACGGCTGGAACCTCTCCATTATCATTGTAGTTTTTTCTTCTTCAACAAGCAACTTACAAATGTCAATAACTTCTCATTGAAATCACCCTCGGCAAAAGAACATTCAGAGCTAAATTATTATCCACACTCAGCAGTGGTATTCCCAATGGTACAATTGGATTCAATGGTTCAAATCTCATAATTAAATCAACCGTACATCCGTTGCTCCTATCTTGCCGAATGTCAAACTTCATGATGCATTGATTGGCAAAACCAGCAACGCCCTCTTGTGAGTAAAATTCCAATCTTCCATTATCAATGTCAGATATTACGCACTTCCATACTACAGAGAGTGGCAATATCGGAGGCAAACCGAATATTTCCTCGACATAATCGCCGACTTTCAGGGGAGCATCTATGCGATTGGTGGCAAACGATGGGCATTTTACCGAATGGGACGATAGTACAATTTGGGGCCAGTGAGTTGGTGTGGCGAGGAAGTTGTGCAGTGCATCTTTGTTTATATTAGGTATGGTCGCAGAGGATCGGAGTTGGAAGGCAGATGATGGTTGGATGATGATGCAGAGTGACGTAACTAGGAGAAAGAGTGTGAAAACCATCGTTCTGGTTACAGCGATGAAACAACGTAGTGATTAAAGATTATAGGTTGATTCTTGTTCGATCAGTTTTGAACACTCTTGAATTGTGAGAGCACCCGGAGCAAGCAACAGAAACCGATGCTCGCGGACGTCCTCCTGCCTCGAGGGGGTGTTATGCGAGGAGTATGCGATGATTGGTTTGTCAGGGTTTGTTTCTGTTTGTTACGTCCTGGTTTCGTCCTTTCATTTTCGAGTTTATCGTTGAGAAGAAACGTGCGAATTAAAAATTTCTAAAGAATAATTTCCGTAATTTCACTTGATAATCATCTAAAAAGTGGATGAAATGTTTCGGGAATTACACAATAAACAATGCTTAAAATCCCCGAATTTTTCCGAGTGGGCCGGGCACTTGCAAACCTGACATGACAATGAGATCCGAATCATAGACACACTATAATTCCATTAAGACAATCGATGACCATATCTCTTAAACTTTAATTGGAACATCACTCTCGCCGCAGCATAATTCAAACGCAATGGCCGCCACCACCAGCGACCTGACCCCCCTCCAATCTGCCCTGACGGCATGGCAAGCCCTCAACCTCCCCTCCCTCCGCCCCTCGCTCTCCTCCACCGCCACCACCTTGCTGGAATCCAAAGAACGATCCCTCAAGGCACGAAAAATCCTGGGTGAATCGACCAAATCGCTCAAACGCGCCGTCAAAACCGTCGAAGGCGACAACTCGCCCCAAAACGTCGAGGCCTTGGCGACCGAGTGCAAGGCCACCGTCAAGGCGTATCAAGAAGAAATCGATTCCTTGACTCGTCGATGCAAACTCGCCGAGAATTCCTTCGTGCAGCTCTATACTTCGATATACGAATGTCGCGATCCGGCCTCGGCGTTGGTGGAAGCCTTGGAGATTATCTCGGCAAGAGATGGGCAGGTGGAGCATTTGTTGAGTGGGATGGAGGAATTGAATGCCGAGTTGGAGACGTTGGCTGCGGAGAAAGATCAGTTGAAGGAGGAGTTGAAAGAGGTTAAAGAGAAAGGGGGCGGAGGGGCAACGAATATGGCTGAGGGTGGAGCGTTGACGCTGGCTGAGCGAGAGGAATTGATTCGGCTTCGAGGGGAGGTGGCTGAGTACGAAGGTGAAAGCTGTGTCTGTTGATTGATAGATCATACTCGTGGAGACGGCAAATTCCAGTATCTTCTCATACCTGTTGCTCTCTCGCTCGCACGCTCTCTCAGTTGAATTTCGGGGACTAAAGAATCAGGATATTACCATAAGGAAATTGGAGAGTAAGATTGCGGAATTGGAAGAGAAGAAGGAAGAGGAGATACAAAAGGAATTAAAGTGAGTGGCGCGTCATGTTGCTGGCTTTGCGTGTCATTTATGTGATAAGTTTTGTTAGACTGTGATGATTTCTGTTGATTTTGGCTGTGGGCCGTTGTGCTGTGGTGATACGGTGCACATCTATCGTCGACAGATTGGGAGATGAGTGCTGCCAAACCATGTCATAATTCAACAATTCCAATTGCTTTTTATCCTCCAATTTCACAGAAAAGCACAAGAAGAACTCGCCGAATCTGAAGGCAGACGAGCCACTGAGGCACTCGAACGAGAGGCTGCCACAGCTCGTAAGCTTCAGTCCGTAGAATTACAGCTTCGCGCTGAACGTGCCGGGAGAGAAGCGGCGGGGACGCAGTTGCTCAAAGCGGAGGATGGGTTGGGCGAAAGAGAGGCTGCTTGGGAGGCACAACGTCAGGTAGAGTTTAAATGTGTGTTTGTGCATGGTGATCCAGTTCTTGCGCTTTATGACAGCTCCTGCATACTTGTTACTTCGTTGTAAATCTATGTCACAGATTTTGATTGGAGATGCAGAGCGTCTGCGTGAGGAATTGGCTGATGTCTGCCGGGAACGTGATGGCCTACGACTTAAGGTGGAGCTATTTGAAAGTAAGTCAGGCGGCAGTCCTGGAATTGGTTCCGGGCCTCCATCCTCGGGAGGAGTTAAGTTTTCCGAATTTATGTCCGAGAGAAGGGCCTATGAAGCCGAGATCAGTGAGCTCTCTCTGACATGCAATGCTTTGAGGGAAGAACTTCGCGTTAAGGAAGAGGCTGCTGCAAATGATCGAAGGTGAATTTCTGCTCACATGTTGAATTATTACTACATGTTCCGCGTTCTTTGACGCACTTTCTTTTCTCATCCGAATTCCCAAAGGGCATTGAGAACAACCATTGAGTCATTGGAGCGCGATCGGTCATCCCTTGCCAACCAAGTATCTTCCCTCGAAATCAGAGTAGCGAACGCACCGTCGCAAGATGTAGTTGACCAAATGCGTCATGAATTGAGAATCCTTAAGCGGCTTGAGTACAATGCAGTTGATCTCGACCAAGATCGTGGTGATCCTGAAATGACGCCCGGCAATGATGACGACTTGGAATCTGTTCTCGTTTCGAAGCTGCGGAAGTGTGAAGCAGACTTAGTTCGCGAACGGAGAGAAAAAGCTGAGGGAGTTAAGGACCGAGAAGAACTACGACAGCAATTGGCAAAGGTCCAGCAGTCGTACGAAGATGCCGAACAACTTATCGCATCTCTAGAAAACGACCTTCAGCTGGCAGTGGCGACTCCTAGATCCACCCCTAGTATCAGTCGAGCAAGCAGCGAATATGGCGCTACGAAAGCACCAAACCCCAACACGCTTCTGAATATTCTTGACCCGAATGCAGTCCCCTTACCCAACCCTCCTGATTCCAACACCAACTCATCTGCTGCGTCTGAGAAAGCCAGTGATGATCACTCTGTTGCAACCATTGTGATGGCGCAGCGAGATCGACTACGTGCTCGCTGTGATGCTTTGGAAGCGGAACGTGATAGTTTCAAACGTGAGCTGCAAGTTCAGGTCCAAACCTCCGAATCACTCAAGACCGACAATACTAAGTTATATGAGAAAGTACGTTACCTCCAAACATTCAATAGTGGATCTTCTCAAGGAGGCTCTGCCTACATGCGCGGTGCACGAAATGATAGAGATTTGGATTTGGAGGCATTGGAGCAGAGATATGAAGCTTCGGTAAGAGCTGTATCGTCTGTGAAATATAGTTCATTGAGAAACAATTGTGATCTCAAAGATGTTTGCTCTTTGTGACGTCGAAAAGGTGGACCCTTTCCGTCAATTTTCACGGGCTGAAAGATTGCGGAAGTTTAACGAGATGAGTCCTATGGGTGAGTTGCAAGGCATCTATGTTCGAATTTCAAGGAAATGTTTTCGTATAAACGAAGTTCTTCATCTTTCGTATCGATCCGCAGAACGCATTGTATTTATCGGGTCCAAGACCATGCTTGCCAACAAGCAGATGCGAACGGGTGAGTGATGATATGTATGATTATTGTGGCTCTTCCGAAGTATGAAAATGTGGAGTCTAACAGATTCATTTTTGCATAGTGTTGTTCTTCTATATACTCGTTTTGCACTTGTTGGTTTTCGGAACCACATATCATTGGAGCCATTCCTCTAACTGCGACTACCTACATAATCGTGCTGACTTGGCACACTTCCACGGCGGAGTACCACTGCCTGAGACTCCCAATGGTGTTGCCGTTGCCAATGCTGCTGCTGCTGCGTTTGAGAATGGTTCAGCATCTCGTTCAACCTAGGCGAGCTCTTCGATGAGTTATAGCTCTATTTAATTTAACTTTAGTGATCTAAACATTATCGAATGACCAGAAACGACAAACCTAGAGCCACTAATACATTTCCCTCTTTCCGAGTGTGAGGCCCAGAATTCGTTGTTTCCGCTCCTGAGCAAAATGAGATTCCGTTGAGGATGCCAACCATATTGCAATCCAATCCTTTCATCTTTGGTATGGCAATTCCCATGGCGCGGAAGACTTTGGCATGGTTGGGAAAACCATCAACCATAACGCTCTCAATGTCATTTGCTGCACTTGGATCAACATCGTGTATTAGCGGGAGGATACACTGGGCAAGCACTTGACCCTCCGCGAGATAGTCTCCTGCGTCAATAACTTTGTTTATGAACAAGTCGTTCTGCAGGGCTGTAAAAAGTGTGCCTTGAATTAACGGAATGACCAAGGTATTTTCAATACCTCTGACAGTCTTGGCAAGGGAGTCACACGCCCCAACATCAATTTCCCCTTGCGCAGCATAAAGCAGTGATATGATTCTTTCATTTGATTCAGCGTTGTTGGATGAGCTGCAGGTCTTGAAATGTACACACAACCTTTTCGCCAACATAAACAACAAAACTCCATCATAGCTGCCGCCATCTTGTGTTCCTTCAGAGCTTCCAATGATATAAGCTGCAGCTGCATCCAAGGATTCGTAGGCTTCTGACTTATTCGAATCTGTACAGAGATTAATTGTTGTGTACAATTTCTCCAGAGCTGCCATGTATGTTACCATGTATCGCATAGTAAACGAAATAGCTCTTCTGCGGACATCAGACGTTGCTGTCGCATAGACTCCTTCCTGTTGAAACGCGTCGACCTATACAAACGCAAATGCATCGCGTGCTTTAATCATTGATTGATGGCTGAACGTAAACATGAATTCTTCGACTTACGATGATGCTATCTGCGTAGTTCACGTCATCATTGAAGTATCGGCGAAATGACGCAAAGCTTGGTACGACTTCCCTCCCTGAGCTTTTCGCTAGACCTTGTACGGAGGCGTATGAACTGGAATATTGTTGGAATTGATAAAAATCTTTTCCTAGTCCGTTGTCTGTAGGGAAGATGTCGAGTCCATTATCTATGAATGCTTCGATATCCTTTATATCAACGTCAATTTTCGAATGCTGAATGAAATATAATCATGAATTAGAGTTTGAATTGAAGGATATTCATGGTCTCTGAGCATGACTACACTTGCCTGACCGAAACTGTCATGGTCGCCTACATAGCTGAATCCAGCCAGCTGTTTGTTGGTAGCTGATTCTTGGCAGTGTGTAAAGTTATTTCGGGGCATGAAGCCAACCATGTCGCAGCTTAATCCTAACGACCACGATTAAGATACGAAATAACAGTTCAGCTCAAAACAAGGCCGATTCATGTCATGTGAAAATATCATCTTGCTGGACCATTTTACTTACCGAGACAGTCATACATGCTTTGAATTCTGGAAAACACATAATCTTTCTCGACATCAACCACATAGCTGTCAATTAGGTCGCTTTTCAACTCTAGGAATGTCGATTTCGAACACGTAGAGAACAATGGGAGTACTGAAAGTGCATACAGCTTGGTCTTGGTAGAATCACGAATGCTAAGATAATAAAAAAGGCCACGAAGTAAAGGAACCGCCATCAAGGGAACGAGTTCTTCAATTATGTTTCTCAGTTCTGAGTGAGACGTTGGACTGGTCGAACAGCTTTTGGTTATGGATATGTGACTCTTGGCTTGGTTGATCAGATCGATAATGCGTGTATTTATGGAAGACTGTGAACCCTGTGGTATGTCCTCAAATTTCTCTCCAAGAAACTCAGTTAGAGCATACAAAAGGTGGCCCTGAGACGAGCTCCCCGTCTCTTGGCTATCTCCAATCCAGTATGCTGCGGCCTCGTCAATGAACAAGGATGCTTCCCCTCCTTCTAAACGCCTCCCATTGGTGATAAGCGTTGACTTGCATGAATTATAAGCAGAGTACATCTAAAGGAAGAAGAAAGAGTAGAAAAAACTAAGTCCAATGAAAGAGATAAACGAAGGACCAAATACACACAATCAAGTAAATTACCTTTTGGACAACTTCCATCCAAATGTTGAGAACGACCATCGCGTTCGGAGCTGCGAGCTGTTTTTGTCTGTCATTGGAGTAAAGAAGATCCATCACAAAGGAATCCGCATAGGTTGTAACCGGCCTGCCTATGAATTCTTCAGAGAAAGAAAAGGTTTCTTTTATCAATGTAACAGTAAAGATAGCAGCAAGATGCTGGCATCTCAATATCCCGGGAAATTGAACTCACCATAATTCTCATCCGCCAGTCCAATGAGAAAGAGATTGTAAACGGGATTTTCCGTCATGTTATTGGCTGAGTCAGTACTAAACCTAGAAATGGAGCGCTTTCCAATTAGTTGGCCGTTTGCGTTGTACGTAGGGGAGTTCGCTCCATTTTTATACAAATCGACAGCTTGGTCGCGAAGATCTGACTTGATTTTATCTGTAATGTCGCTGATATCCAGCGATATGTAAGATCTATCAGTGACAAAATTCGTCGCGACGTATAGTCCATCAGATATCACGGACGGCTCATCTGGGTTTATGGACGCTGGTGCATCAGGTGCGTCACAAAGTCGATCGATGTTTGATATCATTTCACAATCGATGTCAGACTGCGGATTAGAGAGCATAGTTCTGAATGCATCAAAGACCGCAGATGAATTGCTATCTATGGATGATGGACGAAATCTCATTTCTCTCTTGATTGCTGTGGCTGCATCTGGATCAATCTTATCTACAATGGGCAACACTGCCATGCTCGCTATGTAACCAGCTGCTAAATTGTCCTCGTCCGATGATTCATCCGCAAAGTAAAGTGCACTTTGGATTAATGACACGGCGCAGAGCTGAACTATTGATTTCAAGGTAGAAGTAACATCGGGACATGATTTGTCGTAGATGTAACCTTGGCCTTGTGTGAGTAAAGCAAGCAAATCATCACTGACTGCGGAGCCGTCTTGCGTGCAAGTATCAAAGTGGTCACACAGCGCATTGGAGACACTGTAGAACATGCGACCATCTTTGGTTGAGTTCGCAGTGTTGGTACCACTTTCTGTCCCTTCGACTGACCCAATAAGTAACGCAGTACCGCCATCCCATGCGGTGAGCGCACGTGGAGTGTTCGTTTCGCAATTCGACACAGCCACATTCAAAGCCTCAAGGGCACTCATGTACGATACGAATAATTTGATGGCAGTGGACACAGCAAGTTCACGCTGTTTTGCCGTAGTTCCATTGAACTTGTCATTATTGTCGAAGGAATCCAAGATAAACTCGTCAACGAAGTCTCCGGGGTTCTTGGAGAGATATTCATTGTACAATTCGTAGGTGTCGAAATCTGTGTTTCCAATGGTAGCACTTTGGGTAAGGTTGTGAAAACTTACAAAGCCAAACTGTGCTTCGTTGTCGTAGTCATAATAGTTGAGACCGTTCAAATATATTTCCCTTGCTAAGCTGTACTTTTCCATGCTCATGAGCTGATGAATGGCGACTGCATCCAGGTCTAGCCTTGCGGGCTGCAGACGAGTGAGTAAAGGAATTTCAGCGAGAAGTTCTCAATTCAATCGACGTATGTAACTTACCATGTTCGTCCTCGTTCCATTAGCGGGCGTATAACCCAACAGGTCTACATTATCAAGACATTCTGGATATGATTCATCCGCCAGAATGTGGCGTCCTATATCCTCACACTGAAGGCCGAGACAATTCAATTGACTGTGAATGGAATCTATCACGTCTGGGGCGAAGAACGGGTTGAAATTTCCAACCACCAAATCATTATAGAGAGAGTCCTTTAAGCCGTCGTGGCCGCAGCGTGCAATGTGGGGTAAGAATGCAAAGTAGTACAGCTCGACAAAGGTTGCTTTGTCCTTCGCGTTATTCTCTTCTATTTGTGTTCGGCGAGAAATGAAAGGAGCATGCAGTGAGATGCATCACTGGATCGAAAAAAGTTAGACAAGACACTTACCGAGCATTGAATGAATTAAGCCCTGGATTATTACAGCAGTCATGTATGATACAATTTCGTTGACAAGCTTACGTAACACCTTGACCGCGTTACCATCAGACTTGCATCGTGTGTTGTTGACGAAGAATGTCGTCTGCGCTAAGTTCAGTCTGGAGATGATTTCGCTATTCAAAGTTGTCATGTAGTCACCGTCCTTCTGAGAGAAATAACCGCCTAATTCCTCGGCCATTTCATACAAAAGACCTCCTTCGTCCGAGGCTGAGACATTTCCAATCCAAACTGCCGCTGCTTCGTCGATCGATCCGTATTTTTCCGGGTCGCCAGCTTTACATTCTTCGATAGACTGATTCAGTTTGTGGACGACCCACATCCACATAATTAGCACTTTAGCATAAAAAAGAATTTGAGTGAGATCGTATGCCTTGACTAGAAATAATCGTAAGCGAGTGCTTACCTTTGACTGATACGCAGCCAAGTGCGATATTGTTGTCAACAGCATCAGAAACAATAGTGTTGCCGTATTCCACTGCGGGCGACCCATCAAACAGAAGCGATCCGTCGGTCTTGTCAACTTCGTCAAAGAATGCGTAGACAAATTGATTGAAGAGTACTTCATTTGACATGACATCTTTTGCAGTGAGAGAAAGGGACTGAAGAGTAAATCCAGCAGTCTCATCGTCAGTATAAACATTTTTCGCGGATGCTGCATTTTGCGCATTGCAAATTTTTTTCGTCACTGACGATAACCCTGCAGTGAGGTTTGTTACGTCTGTAAAAGGAGTGTATTCTCCGTTGGCAAGCGTGAGTCCGGTATCATTCGGTGACGCCACTGAATCTGCATCACTTGACGTAATTCCTGCGCAGATGGAACTGCCTAGAAGATCGCAATCAATGCCCTTAGCGTCGACAAATGCTTTGAGAGCAGAATAAACTGCTTCTTTTCCATCCTCAAGATAAATAGTCGTTGGGAAAGTCCCGAGATTTCGCTCGAGAACATCTGCTGAAGGCTCATCGACCGAACGCATAAATGGCATGATGGCATATGATAAACAATGTGCAAGGAGATAATTTCTGTCATCCGATTCCGCTGAGTCGATGTGGTAAGCTAGATTGTCAAGGACGATAGTCTGAAGCAAGGTCTCAATAGCCCCGACATGTTCTTCTAATGAATCGCACTCCGATAATGATATGATACCAACTCCGTTATTGAACTCTGTCAAAAGTCGGTTATTGATTTCCGAATTACCATCGCTATCGCATGAATTAAAAAGTTTGCACACCTCTTGAGCAAGCTGGAAGAAAAGATAACCATCAGTTTGCGATCCAAATTCACTTTGTCCTTCTGTCCATCCAACTGTCAGAGCCACTGCACGGTCCCATAGAGCTCTGACTACGAGGGGGTCGGAGCCGTCACGACAGTTTTGGACTGCTTGGTACAAGTTTTCTAGTATTGCAAGATGCAAATCCATTGTTGCAAGAGCAACACTAGCTGCCGCACTGTTTTGGAGAGGAGTCGTAGATACAAAATTGCCGACCCCTCGAATTGCAGATTCAGTGAGCCAAAGATAATTCACGCCGTAGTCACCGTTGAATTTGCTATACCACGATATCACTGTCGGATTACTAGGTACCTTGAGGTCGAGAATAGAAATATAAGAGCCACTGTTGCCGATCACATTCCTTCCTGTCTTGTACACTTCAAAAGCTGCATCATTGGCCTGAAAACAATGAGTGGGAACAGCAAGATGAGGACAGAGAGAAACTACGACAGAAAAACAATCGTATCTCGATTTCTCTCACCTCCATTACAATGAAAGATAATATAGTGCTGACATCAAGATCTATCTTTGACAATTCTGATGATGCCTTGGAAAATGGTTCGTATCCAGCGATGCTCAATATGACACTAGGATCTGCATGATCGACGCAGGATGGCCAACTTTTGTCCGAATATGTACTAGTACCAACTAATGAGCAAGATATGCCAAGGCAGTCATATCTATCCTGTATTGCCTTAATTGTTTCGGAGAACTTCGTGTTATTAAAGCTTGCATTTTCGAGAACCAACTCTGTGAAAAGTGTATCGAGAACATCCTCATCACAAATAGACAGCTGAGGTAAGAGAGCCAAAGAATAAAGCTTAAAAAGCACACAATTTATTGGACAACATGCAGTGAGACATTAGATGAAAATTAACCGAACAGATATATTAAGGAGCAAAATGTCTCGTTGACTCACAATTAAATAGTCTCTTTCTGCTGGAGCCTTTCCTGATTTTGTTGCTAAGTCGGTAATGAAATTCTGCACTATCGGAATGGTCATAAGTCTTGTAATGTAGAGAACGTCCTTCCTCATGTGACTTGTTATTTCATTCGCATCATCACGAGCCACGTCTTTGCATGTGGTATAATTTGATTGTAATTTGTTCAGCATTGTAAGCATTTCATCGTTAACTCCTATGCTTTGTTCAATGAATGACGCTGCTGCCCTTGCAGCCCAGGCATGGAGACTTCCGCCATCGGTCACAGACTGGATATCATCTTTTGCTGAACCGAACCAAAACGCTGCAGCATGATCTACGGGGTTAAATCCTGGTTCTGTTGTTGACGCAGACCCATCGCCGCAAGACTCCACGGCTTTATACAGCTCAGTGACCATAGCCATCCAAACATTCGTGACACGAATGGTCTCAGCTGTGAGCTTTTCGTCGTACCCGCTATTTTTTTTGAAGCCGTCCTGGATTATAGTGTTGCCGTACTGCGCAATATCTCCACCATCGAATTTTTTGTTGCTGTAGCCGTTACTGTCATTGTCGCCATCCCCGCTAACCCATAGTCCATACATGTAAATTATCTGCATTGGGTTAATATTTGTAACAAAATTCCACTCTGACCCGGTGCTCAATGATTGAAGGGAAAGGCCAACCTCAACTTCTTGCGTATAAAACGCCAGTCCAGCATCTAAACTAGTACCTGGCTGTTCGATCTCCTCCAGCAATCCCATCAGATTGACTCTTCACACGAGAAGAACAATGATTAGCACAGGTTTTGCTTCAAGGCGGTTCAAAAAGCGTCAACAGAAAAATCAACAAACAACTCACATGTTATCCACGTTCGATGTAGGAACGTATGCACCTGAATACAGTGGGGAACTGATGGTCCCGTTATCGCCAGCGGCTATTCCTCCCTCTAGCGCAATAGGTTGAGTCGGACGCGCTGTTACTGACGGCAAATACGTCGGGAAGTATGTGGAACTTGATGGCTGTGGTGACATCGCGGGGGACGGCTCTGTGGCGTCCCCAGTACTTAGCGTCGCAGTCATTGTTGATTGAGTTACAGTCGTGACAGGATTTGAATCGATTTCGCAAGAAATAGTGTACAGTACGTCGCAGTCGATATTGTTGTTTCGTGTTGCATACGCTGTCAGTGCATCGATGACTGCGTCCATACCCTCACTATTGCCGGGAACACCAAATGTCCCAAGGTTACTTTCGATAATCGTATCAGTTGAATCATTGTCGTTCTCGCGGCCAAAATTTACCAGCGGGTACAGTGCGGTTGCAAGTGCTAAAGCGGATGATGAGGGACGTCTCAGAAAAGAGTTGGAATGGAACGATAACGCAAATCGAAAACTTACCATATCCGTTTGCTAAATTAAGGCCGTCAGTAGGATCATCTTTAATCCTCTTGGCATAAAAGGCAACAGCATCAAGAAGAACGGTCTACAGATGCGTGTGTCGAACAAACACGAAATGGGAAGGGGTCAAAAGTAAGGTCTAAAGAATGGTTGGTGTTGGATATAGTAACGAATAAGCATTACAGCACTTACCTGCATATAGATTTCTATCTCGTACACATGCTGCTCTGCGGAAGTGCAATCTGATTCTAACAATTGGTCCTTTCCGTCCTTGAAGGAAGCCATCAGTAAATTGTTCACATCTGCGCCGCCACCATTATCACAGGCACCTGCGTTGGCGCACAAAACCTGACCAAGATTATACAACAAGGCTCCTTTTCCGGACCCGCCATCATTGGGCCCCTCCAAAAATCCAACGAGCGAAGCGGCTGCCTTATCCCATTCTGTTGTGTCGTGTTGGCCTTCTCCAGCTATTTGATTATTGGTGCATGTGTCGATAGCATTATACAATGAATCAAGGGCATATATTGGCAATACAATAGTCGCGAGAAGCGTCTCTACCACTTGGCGCCGCTGGATTGATGATGTCGAGATAAAATCGCCCGTTTTCTGAATAGCACTGGTGACCAAGTCGTCGATTGCGAATTTGGCGTCGTATGATTGGGCCGCCGTATTTTTTTCGTGATTATAGGCCAGTGCCATATCATTGAGAGATACATCATACATGGTTTGAGAGAGCGATAAACCGAACTTGTTCCACCAATAGACATTTTTTGCGTTTTCATTTGCCTAGAGTGTGCAAACAAGTCAAAGAGTCGCGGATTAGATCAATTCATGCAAAATTTGATGACGTTTGTTGTTGCCTTGCGTACCTCCATTTCGACTAGTGTCCCAATAGTAAGCACATCTAGATCTACTACTGCAGACTAATTTGAGAGCAAGGTAACACAAAAGGGGGCGGGGGTGTAAAATTGTTCAGGGAGAATTCACAACACAAACTTTGCCACAAGACTGGCTTGATTCAAAAAAATGCTAACAACCTACCTCAAGCATCCGATCATAATTCCCTTGATAACCTGCGACCGTCACATTCATCGGTATATCTTCACAAACAGGCAAATCAATAGCCATTTGAGGGATGATGTAATATGGAACTCCAACTTGATCACACGTAACACCAAGACATGTAAAGCTATTGAAGAGAGTGGTTAAGACTTCGCTCAATGCAGTTGTGTCGAGTTGTCTGGGGTTGGTAACTAATTTGTCGTATAAACTATTGAATCCAGCTTCGTCGCAGACCATGATTGGAGGCAAAGTCACCAATGCATACAGCTACGGCGTTGAAGATGAGAAACGTAGGGGTTGGAACTTTGGGAAGCAGGTGCCAAAGCGAGCTCTCACTGAAAAGTCAATGAAACACTTACAATCAGAAAGTCTATAGTGTCAGCATCCTTCACTTCCGACTTGGCCACCTCATTCGCATAATAAATCAAATTCTGAACCAGTGGGACAGTCATCCTTCCCGTCAAATCATTCACCAACTTCTCCATTTCATATTCCTCCTCGTCCGTCGTTTCGCTATCGAACGCACTCAAACATTGCGTCAACAACTGTTGAAGTTGAATGATCCCAGACTTCATCGCATCGTTCACCATGAAGGCTCCATCACCGACGAGCAACTTTCGAGTCCTGCTCGCCCACGCAAACAGACTCCCTCCTTCGGTGGACGCCTCATCTTCGTGCGTTCCAAAATAAAACGCCGCCGCCTTATCAATAGGACTGACATAATTCACTGGATCCATGCCATCCGGTCCAAGATGACAGAGCGCCGCCGCCTCGTAAAGAGACTGTACCGTGGCCATCCACATATTCGTGACTCGAATGGTCTCCGCGTTCAGAGTGGCATTGTACCCCGTCTTCTTCTCGAACTCGTTGGTGATGATGGTATGTCCGTAGAAATCCACCGCATCGTCGAGGAACAGCATCTCGTCCCGTGGCATGTGCTCTCCATCGTTGCCGTTGCCGTTGGCACTCTTCCAGTATCCGTACATGTAAATGGCATAGAGCGGGTTGGTCGTTTGGTCGAGGATGGTGGAGGAGATGTTGGCCCCGATGCTTTCAAGGGAGAACTTGGAGCCGGGAGTGAATTTGGAGTAGAATTGCTGGCCTTTGGTGGAATCGGGTTCATCGGCGATGGCTTCGATTAGGAGAGTGAGATCCTCGCTGTGGAAGGGGGACGTTGTGAGGGGGTGGGGGAGGGACGAGTGAGTCGGTGCGATTGGTTGGCATGTCTTACTGGGTGGTTACACGACGAAACAACGTGATAGTCACAACTTACATGAACCCAACGTCGGTCGTGGGCACGTACTGCCCTCCTAGTAGAGGTTCGCTTGCTGCAGCTTCAACGTGGGTGAGACACGTGGCAATGCCGTATAGGAACGGTAACAGCATTGCAAGCGATTTCAGCGGGTTGGGGCGGAGCCTCGCTCTTCCTCGTTGTGACGAGGGTGGTCGTGAGAAGGGGTTCATCGTGCTCTGATTGTTAGGGTGTCCTTTGAGGCGGCAGCTTGCGATAAACTATTTGCGCTTTTACTAGGTGTTCGCGCCAAGCGGACGAATGTCTGAGATGTGAATAATTCCCTCCTGAGCACTTTGGTGATAACACTGCCGGCCAAGGAATTGAAAGTTGAAAGCACTTAAGTGGAACTAGGTATTGTACCGTTAGAGTGGAACTGCACCGATTACTACAAGCTCCTTATTGCAGATTTTCTTGCTTTCACTGCCCTGCCAATGAAAAAGATGTAAGATTCGTGCATTGGTGTGGGCTGACGGGACGTGCCATACCATACAATACACCGAACACACAGTAGAATGCGCCATATCACGCCATAACCACAAAATCACAGCGAGCACAAGGCGAGCACTCACCCGGAGTGTGTTTCGTGTTTCGTCTTCGTGTAATTCTCTAGCCGTATGAGAAAGCGCTGGCGGGCTGGAGTAAAAGATACCTCGAAGCTTCGCATTGCTCATTCGCGTTAGCCGTTAGAATTGTCGAGAATAAAATTATTTTCGCAATGTCCAGCAACTAAAAATATCAACATAAACACTTATTTTAGAAGCTTGTTGCCTAGTTTATTTACCTAGGTGGAGGTAGGTGGTCGGAACGCGATTCTCTAGAATCCAGAAGCAAGGGAATGGGAAATGGGATTGATTGACACCATAACCTACCATCACCAGACCATAACCCTTGGAAGACCCTTGGATATTGTAGCAAAGTTGTGGCAATATCCAACCTACGATACACGATGAAGCCACAGGGACACCAAACATCGCGTTTTACGTTATCCCATCTTTCATGCCGAGTCGATAAACACTAATACACCCACACCAACCATCGTAACCTCTGTCACTCGGTTGTTCCATATCTGCATTCTTGACGACGCTGCATAGACAAATCGCATCAATGTGTTCCTCCTGTTTCGCAATCCCATCCGTCACCATCAAACTCCTCACCACAGCCGCCGCCCTCATCTACGGCCAACGATCATTCACGACCAACTCCAACAAATGGACCCGTTGGATCACATTCGCCATTACCGTCGTCATTTCACTCATTCTCTCTGCGATAGGGGTGTTCCTCCTCGTGCTGAGCGTCAATCCAGATTTCCGCAAACGCAACTTTGTGAACTTGTGTGTCGGTCAAAATCTAAAGGGATCTCCCCTCGATGTACACCGATGCTTTGTACTCGAGCAAGGAAATGTGACTGGGAAGGTGATGGAGTTTGGGCCAGGACCGGGTACAAATTTTAAATGCTTCCAGAATATGACGTCGGCTGCGTCGATTGAAAAATATGTCGCGGTCGAACCCAATTCGTACTTTGAAGAAAAGATAGAGGAAGAAAGGAAGGCACGCGGTTTGGAGTTCCCGTTGGAATTCGTGGGAATCAAGGGAGAGAATGTGGATATACCCGAACAAGGTATTTACGATGTGGTCGTTCTCACCCATGTGTTGTGCAGTGTCGATTCTGCAGAGGTCGTCCTGGCAAATGCAGAAAAGGCGTTGAAGCCGGGGGGTCGGCTCATTGTACTGGAACATGTCTTGGCGAGTGAGGGATCTGCTCTTTTTCACATCCAAAGGCAAATGGTTGCCCCCGTCTTGAATATTGTTGGTAATGGTTGCAAATTTCTGGACCTTCATAGAGCATTAGAGGATTTTCTTGGCGACCGTTTCGATCTTGACATTACGAAGTTTGAAGCTCCTGTCCCTAGTTTCATGTTTTTTGCTCGGCCTCATATAAAGGGCATTGCTGTGAAAGATACGCTGAAGCTTCGTAATGATCATTCGCCTAAAAGCCTTCAGCATTGTCAACAGCACTAACTAAAAAAATAATATTAACCTTGAAACGTTTCAGTCCAGAAGCTTAGGGCCTAGTATATTTACGTAGGTAGGTAGTGATAAGTAGGTCGGAACCAGATTCGGTAGAATCCAGAACAAAGGAAATGGGAAATGGGATTGATTGCTGATTGAGGGTCACCATAACCCCTGGACTCCCCCTGCAACTTCCTGGAAAACCTGTTTTCTGGCAAAAAAATGTAGCCAAGTAACGCCAAGAGGTCTTTTTTTCTCGGAAGGGAGAAAAAATACTCCGTCCGACCGGCCAAGCACAACTGAGTGAACCCAAGTCATGCTGGAACAAACCCGAGAATCCACAAGTACCTGGTTCGGTGAAACCGAGTGACACCATGTGAAACCGAGTGACACCATGTGAAACCGAGTGACATGAAAGTAAACCGAGTGAGGCCGAAGTGAAACTGAGTGACACCAAGTGAATCCGAGTGACACCAAGTGAAACCTAGTGACACCGAGTGATGTAACACCGAGTCCGAGTGAAACCGAGTGACACCAAGTGAAACCGAGTGACACCAAGTGAACCCGAGTGACACCAAATGAACCCAAGTGATGCCAAGTCCGTCATCTACCTGGAGTGAAGCCTAACCGCAAGTGTTGCGAGTCCATCAAAAACACAGTGTCCACCAAAACTCTACCATTCATCAAAACACACCTGAAGTCTAAAGCACATCTTGCACACTTCAGGCTCCACAGTATTCGAAAACACACCAGAGTATGTGTGAACGAAAACCAAAACAAGAGACACGTCCTAATACCCAAGCTCATGCGACCCCACATCAGGGCAACTTAAACAATGTTCAATCGGATTCGTCATACGACTGCCTCCAGCAGTAGCTCGAATGACTCTTTTAGATCTCCGCGAAAGCTACTTTGTCATTTAAGTTGGCGATTCAAATCCTTTTCTTCATCTGAAAGATCTTCATCATCACTGTCTGATGTTGTTCATTGTTATTGACAGAAGTCATCTTGCGATGTAGGGTCCTCTTCTTCGTCTTTGTCGTCAACATCGAACCATGTGGCTGCATGGCATAAAAAACTATCTCTCAAGATGAAAAAAACAACAAGTCACTGTGCCGCTTGAGATAGTTCGAGATCTCCTATTGGGAAATCTGGACCCGGTAAAATTTGCTCAAGATAACTTACCAGCTGAAGATGTTGCTGCAGTGTTCCATCTCAAGAGAGCTCAACGCCAACAAAAAGTTGATCTAAAACACCATCGTATCTGTACAAGGGAAGACGTCCTTTTGATAGGGCTGACGTTTGCTGGATTTGAAGGCAAGCATCAAAATGTGTGCCATAAGACAAACAATGAGCCCTTTTGTGCTTTCTCCAAACTTCTACTGGAGTCCATTCTTGATGCAAAGAATTACTTTGATGAATATGATGACGGTATTACTTTTGAGAGGTTTCTGTTCTCGCTTAACTTTCTCAAACTTTGTAAGTGCCAACCATTTCTCATCAATATGCGCTTTTTTGTTTAATTGTAAACTGAATCAATTTGTTTAGATGATACTGAAATGGTACTATCGGGACGTTGGGGTCTTCAAGAAGATAAACTGCGAGACAATATCTGGAAAACACTTGGTACAATACAGGAACACAAAAAGAGGTTGATCAACTTTGATCCAGATGAGTTCAAACAAGATGAGGTTGACTGTGCTAACTATTTGATTGAGGAACCGAGCATTCAACCAAGTACAAAGTGGTTTGATCCGAAGTCAAAGTCGCCAGGGTTTAAGTATGAATATGCTGTGCCATTGACTCTCGAATGGGTGAGTAATTTTGCTTACATGCGTACATGATTCTCGCAACAAGCACCTCAATTCAATTTTGTAGCAAACTTGTATTTGGTCAAATGGTCCCCACCCACCTGGGGATGTAGGAGTTGCTCATGATGGGTGTTTGTTTCGGGGCAGAACACTTGATCAACCAAAAAGCCTGTGGAACAAAAATAGCCACCCCCTGGCAAAAAAAGCTATAGGGGATTCATTGTATGGTGGAATGCCGGACAAATGCACTGTTGCTGTGGAAGGGCATAATAACTTGACGCAAAACATGATCAATCAAGCAAAAGCCCTGCAAGAAAACTACCACGGAAGGATGCAAGAGTTCCATGTATTAAAACATCGTTTTTGCCATGGAAATGCATCAGTTGAAATGAAAATGTCAAAGCACAAGTCTTGTGTTGGGTCAATTCATGTCTAGTTACATTTTGATTTACAGCATCGGCTGTTAGGAGACTGGTCATAGCATCTATGTTTATGGTACCATGGTGACTTATGTGTTTGTAATGAGTTAAGTGATAATCTTTATTATTTACTAGAACACTTGACACTGCACCAAATGAAGATCTCAATAGTTTAGACCAACCTTCAAAAACAACTCTGCACTTGTCTTTCATTTGTTTTTAGATCACAGGCTATTAATTTTTGAGATCTCATCTTTCAACTGTGCATTCTCTTGAGACAGTCTTTCAATTACCAACCCATTGCTGTCTGTTGTGGAGAAATTAGCCCCCAATGTATGCCGGTGTTGTTGTGGGTATGTCCCCCATGGATAATATGGCATTGGGGGAAAGAGGTCGGGTGGATAAAGTGAATATTGATGATACGTAGGATGAGGAGGGTAGACTACTCTTCTCTCAGTGCCCTTCTTTTTCGAGGTATGATCCTTTGCTCTCATTCTACTTTTCTTCAAACTTTAAGTCTGCAGCCTTTTTCTTTCCTGATTTCTCAGCTCAAGACAATTCTCGGGCAAAATACGATGAAGTGGCCCACGAGGTCCATACTTGCAATATTTGCCCATATGCCAACCACCACAAATACTTGCCATCTTTTGACAAATGGGATGATAGTAACAAATTTGATCTTTTGCTGGCTTCTTTTGTGGTGTTTTTTGGAGATGACATGATGCTGATGCCAGCAGGGATGGATTGTCATCAGTACGTGCTCCACTTACAGCTGCAACTGCCATTTCTCCTACGTCATCAACCACAGTCATGTCACGAACGCTGTCCACTCCTCTTTTGTCAGACTCATATGTGAATGAGGTCAACACACAAGCAGCTTCATTTTCTTGTGTCTCAAAGGTGATTTCAGGAAGAGGAGACTTAGGATACTCATCACCAGCAACATGAGTAGTGATTTTGTGAGTATGGAATACATAACGTATTTCTTGTTGGATACACTCCATGACTTGAATGGTTCTTCTGCTATGGTCGACTTCGAAGTATCACACCACTATTTTGGTACCAATAGAATTCTGGTTCACCATCCATTGTAGCTTTCAAAGTCTTTCTACTCTTTTTTATGCTTCGTGTCTTCATTGGTTGTCAATGAAGTGTGTAGACAAAAATGTTAACCTTGAATGGTCTTGATACAATGAAGAAAAGATTGTCCCCGAACCACTGGTCTTTTTTTGCATGTTGGTTTGGCTTGTATTTGCTTTTTAAGCTCTCCAATGTTTTGAAGAGGTTGCAGTGAACTTGTTTGTTGTCAACTCCATCTGCAGCAAACAGTCCATTGCCACTGCTTTCATATTCATCACGATATTCTAACCCAAAACGAAAGATTTCATTTTGAAAGGGGACAATGCTATTGCAAATAATTTTATCCACATCGTTGAGGTCAAGACGTTTCAAATCTTCCATGCATGCATGAAAGCCACATTATCCATTTGCAACAACTGACCAAATTGCTCCAACCTTGAGAAAGTGCGGCGCCCACACCCATTGGTTTTTACAGCGAGCATAGTCACCAGAATTGTCACTATCTCCTTTGGTGTAGCAAATGTTATCATTGATAATGATTGGTTTATTGTCATTCATTAGATAACAAGAATGCAGGAGGGGAGGGTGGGGGCATGTGTTCTGGTGAAAATGGAAGTTGAAAGTGTTGCCTTAGGTCAAGCGTCTATGAGCTGCTATGAACACAACTGGAAGGATGAGGACACAATGGGACTCTTCAATTTTTGATTGTGTTCACAGTTGATTCTCCCGTTGCAACCCTTGCACTCTTGAGGGGTGTGGTTTTAGTGCTGTACCTATGGTGCGGTGCTATCTATGGAACAAACCCAACACTACCAAACCTTCAAAGTTTTGCAGAGCTGTACCAAGAGAAGGAATCTTTCAAAGTTGACTTTTGGAAGACACTTCCAAATTTTTACTATTCAAAGTCCTCAAACATCCAACTTCAGGAGACAGTTCAGATTGTCTACCTAGATGATATTCCTTGTTCATTTGCAATTTTCCCTACTTTGCAGCTGAAATGATTTGAACTGTTTGCGAACCTTTCAAAGTTGACCTTGCGAGGTCTCTCAATCAAGTGCAAGCACTGGACCTCGGTTCTTTCCAGCCCTTGCAACCACGCTCCCGATCGGATACAAAGTGGTGTGGCTGTGGGGGATCTTCCCAAGCAGCAGAGATACTCAGGGATATCTGCTTCCACAGGGAGCTTCTTCTCAGGAGGTGGATCGTCCTTCTGCCAGCCATTCAACATTTGTGCTTGTCTTGGCAACAGCTTTTTGGCTCCGAGCACCTTTGTTGGGTTGCTGTTGACGGCCAGGGAGATTGTCTGGCCAACAGCTGTGAGAGCTGTAGATACCATTTGAGCTGTGACCTGGCGGCCTCTGCCGGCGTCACCGGATCGTACAAATGCACCAAACCCTGTGAGGAGGCGGACGTGGTTTGTGTATGGGAAGTCCTGAAGGTAAGGGTCCACTCCCAAAGGTTTGACAAAGGCCTCCCAACGGGACCAGTGTGTTTCCTGAGTTTTCTGAGACGTCTCCACTCTCCCATTGTAAAAGCCTTTGTCCGCAAGACGGAAGTAACTTTCGTACTGGCTGCGGAGAAGAGACATGGAGTGATGGTGGCGATGTGAACCCTTGTGTTGTATTGCATGTGTCGGAGCTGCTAATGGTTAGGGTGTCGTCAGTGCGGCAGGATTTGTTTTGGTTGTCGTTTTGTGTCACCTCCCTGTGATCGCCTCCCCTCCAAAGGTGACATTGGCGATCCCAAGCGATTGGCATTCCTCACGCCGTTTGTTCGTAGTGTTTGGGGGAAGTACCCGTTTGGCTCCGTGCAAAGTGCAGCGGCGTGGTGGGAGGTTCAGTTTCTAGTCGTCACTCTACCCCTGCCGCCAGCATCTGCCGCAATGCACTGGCAAATTTGTCTGTTACTTTGGACACAGGCACATGTCCTTCCGGGTGTTTCCAGCATACGCGCCCCTGAAATTTTCCTAGAACATAAGCATAACATAATCCATTCTTTCCGTCCCGGAGATATTTTGGCAGGGTTGGTAGATCCTGCTCCCTGAGCCCCGCTGCCTGCAGGAGCATCTTCCACTGCACACTGTGGAAGTGGCTGATGTACCGTCCCATGAATTGTTTTAAAGTCGGGTGGATGTCTGATTGTCGAACTGTGACGGGACGGTCCTGGGCAGAAGGTGCCGACCATGTCGGGGATGGAGTTGTAGTGGAAAGTGCTGAGGTGTGATGCCATGTTGCGGGTGGCACCGGAGGAAGGCCCCCTGGTGGTATGAAACCCTGCCCTGCTAGGGTTTTTGCCCTGGCATCTGATGCTACGGAGGCATACACTCCCACTGTAGATTGCATAGACCATTTCTGTGGGAAATTTCCCATTTGTATTTCCCTGCATGCATGTACATCGGCCCCGATTATCTGTATGAGCAATGACGTTGGCCATCTGACCGATCCCGCCACCACTCGGTCTGCTGTAACGGTATGGAAGAGAAATTGTCTTCTATCATTCAGAATCGCCCATGTAATTTGCCTACAAATGGCCAGCGTGAAGTTTGTTGCGTTCACAAAGACACTCTCCAAATTGAGCATATTCAGCAGTGCGTAACAATTGTCAAAGAAATCACACCGCTCTCCAAATAATACCCACAAGAGTGCACAGAAAGTGCCAAGGTCCAGCTTAAGCTTGTGATAGTTTGCTGCCGGTGGGCGTGGGTCCCTCTTTCCGAGGAGCAGTGCTTCTGCTAGAGTGTGATTTTTGGCCGTTGCCCGAATAGCCTGCTCCTTCGACCTGATGTTGGCTGTTTCATTTCCTGTCCGTGAGTGGCAAATGAGGATAGAGATACCTTGTTCTGCCGTTGATAGGTACGCTGTCGTGCCAGGGCAAAACTCCATGCGCACGATGTCCTCCATGGTTGACTTGTCAAAGTAAATTCCTCTGTTGATCTGGACATCGTGTTGTCGTGCCCATCCCTTCATAAGTTCGAGAAGTTGGGTGCGCTGTGCATCCACGTCCTTAGTTGATTTAAAATAATCCCAAATGGGTGGCAGATTACAATGGGTTCTTACACAACAAAAACCTTTTAGCTTAGCCAGCTGAAACTCGCTGTTTGCGTTAGGTTCCTCAGTCTGCTGTGCCCCTCCTGCAGATGCACCCGCTCCCATCTGTGACCCCGCGCCAGCTCAGAATGCTGCCACCATGGCCGCTGTCACTTGTGCCAGGACACCTGCATTCAGTCCTCCAGGGTTTTGTCCCGTCGTAGTGTTTCCCACATTTTTGTTTCCACTCGATGTGTGGGTGTTGGTGTGGGGTGTGGCCTGGTGATTTGCGACCGTGCCAAGGGTCACGGCCAATCGGTGATGTGCCCATTCATAAAAATGATCAGTTGTGCTAACACCACAGGGAGAGCAAACAACAGGCTACTGTTGGTGCTGTTGGCGCCCGTTCCCACCATCACGGCCATACAACACCAATCCATCAGTAGCCCAAAATGCCGGGGATCAAGGTGCGGTGAGCCAAGAATGTCTCTGATGTGGCCCAGCAATTCTGCTGGTGTGCACCGCTGTGTGGTGCAGAACAATACACAATCCGGTGTGAGGGCAAGCATGCGAGGGCAAGTGCGGCGGGCCCTGGGTGTATTCGCCTCCAGAGTCCAGAATTTGAGATGGTTGGCTGGATCTTGGAAGTAAGTGACCATAGGCAATGTGTCAGTGGGGATGTGTTGCTCCTCCCATGCCCAGGCAGTGTTCTTTCCCATATCAACCAATTGCGGTGATGCAAACTGAGTTCTGTTGCCCAGAAAACCCAGGCTCTTACCTTGCCACTCAGGGTCTGCCCTGGGGATCTTGGGATATGTACCTGCGGAGTGGATCAAGCGGATGAACTGTGACTTCTTTCGCATGGCTGCAAAAACAAGTAACTTGGGGTAGAGGAGGGCATCCTCCCGGAACTTTTTCTGCTCTTTGTTGTCCGCCCGTTGACTGGCTTGCCACGCTAGGAGTCATCCAAGCTATCCATGCCACGCCGCCCTGGGGTTGCAACCGGGGTGAGCACCGCCTCAAGCCGTCATTGCTGGCCTCGTGTTCAGTCAAGCGGCGTGTGCTCCCTGGCAGAGCAGGCCGAAGCAGGATCCCGTAGAATCCACTTGTCATGGGGTACGTTGTCTGCTTCGTCGGCCCTATCGTCGAAGGCTTCTGGAGGGTCGGTGAGGGAGCTATCACATGGAGGCTCGCTACCTTCCTGCGTGATTTCGGGAGCTTGAGCCACCGCCGTGGGTGCGTCGTCTCAAAGGTAAGTGAACATTCGTAAACCGGTAGTGGAGACGTTGATCGCGATGATGATGTGTTGCAGATTTTGCAAAGCTACGGACTAACAAGCAAAACACATGGAGTAATCCCCTGCATTGATCGGGATCATGGTTGTCGCCCAGCTACGAAGAATGAGCACCTGGTGGACGGAACTTTGGTTGCGTTGGGTAGTGCGTCTGTCCATCACTCCAAAGTTGACTTGCTCAGGACTCAGCTTTGGGAGGTATGTTGACTGTCCAAATTCAACTTACTTTCATGAGCCCTCCATAGTATGGTAGTTCTGCTAAGAAGTCCCGCATAGCTGTCGAGAGAAGGAATCTTTCAAAGTTAACTTTTGGAAGAAACTTCAAAATTTGTACCATTCAAAGTCCTCAAACATCCAACTTCAGGAGACATCTCAGATTGTCTACCTAGATGATATTCCCTGTCCATTTGCGATTATCCCTATTTTGCAGCTGAAATGATTTGAACTGTTTGCAAACCTTTCAAAGTTGACCTTGCAAGGTCTCTCAAAGTTGACTCGCTCAGGACTCTCTAAGCTACTGAAGATAGGTTTACTTTCGTGAGCCCTCCAATAGTGTTTTGCTAAGATGTCCTTTCAATTTGCAATGTTCCCTACTTTCTGGCTTAAAACATTGAACTGATGACATAGGTTGGGGCTGTACATAGAGAACCCACAAAGATAGACCAGGTGCTCGTACATTTTCATCACATAGAAATAGCTATTTCTGGAACCATGGAGGATAAAGTCAATCAGGCTTTTGCTGAAAGAATAATTTGTAGAGAGTCATAACACAAAGATTATTGCATCATGCTAAACAAACAGATCAATTCTATCTACTAACATTCTCTGGCATAACAGTCCTCTGTACCCAAGATCAACGATAAAATAGCTCCATAGGTACTTTGTTTTGATCCAATGACCAGCAGAGTTCACTAACTTTGGGAAAACGAGAGAAAAGGCAAACTAGATAGCCCCACCCCATCCAAAGTAAGCTTGCTTAATAGCCCCTTCCATAAGTCACATGTTCATCCCCACGCCCATCCTCAAATTTGTTAGAATTATGTGGAATCTCAGATAAACTCTTTTGCTTGACTTTGATCTCATCACCATTATCAAACAAAACAGTGTAATGTGGAAAGTCCTCAATGTCATGCACTTGAACAACTGTAACAATGGATTGTACTCCTTTGCGATTGATGTGTTGGAGAACTTGGCCATCATAAAACCTACCCTTACAAGGAGGTGGTTTAGTTGGAGTGGGATCTTGCTGATGGCTTGCCTCTTCTTCCATCTCATCCTGAAAGCTGACGCCTTTCTTACCCCCGCTTGTTCCAACACAAGATCCGCCACTTCCAAAGATACCACTAACACATGTAAACAAGTTATTAGCAACTGAGGCAGTGGCAGATGACGGAGTGTTCATGGTAGTCGATGCAATATGGGTGGGATGAATGGTTTGGGGAGGAGGGGTACGTCCATGGTTGGTATTGATATCATTCCTTGGAGGGCTGTAATCTCGCTGCTTGGTATTGTTGCAACTGTCTATGCTATTGTACAAGGGCAGAGGGGTTGATTGGTCAGTAGCAATGGTATGGGCTTCATGACAGCAGATGAATAAAAAAATAAGGGGTTAGAATTGGTTACAGCAAGAGGCTTACTTAGTAAAATATTGATACTCACTGGATGCGTAATTGTTTGCATCTGATTGCCGAGTTCCAACATCTGGTTGCAGTGTTCCAGAATATGACTGCTAGTAATAGGAGCCATGTCCAATAGGTTGCTGAGTACCAGCATAGGACTGCTGAGTGCTGGGCTGAGTCCCAGTGCAAGAAGGCTGAGTGCTGGGCTGAGCCCCAGAGTAAGAAGGCTGAGTGTTGGCAGGAGAATAGTGAGTACCAACAGTTGCTCCAGAATTCAAACGCAATCTTCTCATATGGGCCATCATGGTAGTCTTGCTGGTTCTTGACTCAAACAGTGATACTGCACTGTTCTCAGGCACAACAGGTAAGGAAAAACCAAAGATAAACCTAAGACAGTCAGAACTATCATCAAGGGGAGTCCTGTATCTCATTTGACCAGGACCAGCATAAGGATATCCGCAATGGACATACTCAGGAGAGATAAAGCGTTGTGCAAGACCTGCAGCTCTATCCTGAAAGGCACAAGTGTCCCAGACAATCTTTTTTTGGCAACTTCAAACGGAGGCATATGATCTTTTCATCCCTCTTGACATTGTGCACACCCATCATTGTATCCTTGAGGTGTTTGACAGTCTCAAAGAATGCGTGCATCAAACCTTCTCCGTTACTGCGGACCCTAACAGTCAAAGCTGCCGAAAAGTTATCAAGGAGACCAAGAAGGTATTGCTCATTGTGATCATCTGGGGATGGACAAATAATTGTGAGATAAGATACCAGTTATAACAGAAAAGATAAAGAAATCCATACCTTTCAAATGAAGGACAATGCTCCTGTCATCATCAGCCAATATGGGGTGATGCTCAGGGTCCATACACATGATCATTTTGCTGTGAGCAAGGACGGGGGAAAATTGAAGAAGTTGTTCAAGTCAACTTGATTTTGACTCAACCCTCCCCTCTGTGTAGAGCCAGACAAGATATAGAAGGGATATCCAGAGCTACCAATGCCATTATCATTGTGCAAGAGTTCGATGGTTAGGTCAATGTTATGACCATTGAAGACCTGGTCTTGATTGAGGTAGCAATGGCACCGAAGTCATGGCGATCTACAATGCAGGGAACTTCTTCACTTGGACCTTGCGCCTTCTGATCGATGACTTGCAATTGACCTGCTTGACCAATGGATGGTTTGCTGTGTTTTGCCTGAGTGCGTCTGGAGTTGGACATGTTGGAAGCGCCTTCAAAGTGAACTCTATTGAAGTCATCACGACCTCCGTAGACACTGTTGCCTTCGCTGTTGTTGTCAACAAAGGAAGGTTGGAACTGCTTGGAATAAAATGGTGCAAACTGAGGTAGGTTCATGTGATGCACCCTGGCTGTGCACAATAAAGTCAAGCGGGCTAAAGGTCTCTGGGAGTGGGGTGTAGTCAATCAAGTTTCCCTTTTCCCCGTATCGTAAGTTGGTGTTGTCGTCATGGCGTTTAGAGTGTCTATAACAATCAAGCAATCTCTTGATTGATCTCTTCTTAATTCGAGCCCACTTGAGATCTGGAAAAAATGGCGTCGCGGTTGTCAAGGAAGACAAAATTCTTGTTGATTAAGGCTTGGTCGGTGTTGGTAAGAAGATCGTACGAAAGGAGCTGAATCTGTTGTTCGTAGTGATCGACCATTTCAACCATCTGTTCTCATGGACATCAATTGATGCTTACGACATGGCGGTTTTTTGTTTTATGAGCTTGAAAGGGCAGAAAGTGAAGCATACGTTCGAGTTTGGCTTACTTTGCTGGGGTATATAATCTGATGATGATGATGTGGAGATATGGTGAAATCACACCAATGAAACATGATTCTCGTTTCTTGATTTCAAACCATTTGTGCGTCACCGGGGAAAAACTGAAACTGTGTGTTCAAGATTGTCAAATGATTCATGTCATCAAGTATAGAAGTTGTGGTTGATTGAGACAATGACAACAATCAAGTCAGAATGGAGCAAAGTATCACACCAGTTCCTTACAAATAACGTGTCATTAAAAAAGAAATCAAAAAGAAATCATTACAAATCATCTTTTGAACCAATTCCTATTTTATTCATTATTAAACTGCCAACCTTGAAGCACCAAAACTTAATTTTAACATCATCTGAAAAGTATTCATGGGTAATATGAGGCACCGCAGTGAAAGCAATCCAGAAACCATGTTCAGGTACAGCAGCAAATCCTCATCTTCTGATTCAAGGGAGTTGAAGGGCAGTGTTAATGGTTTCTCATTCTGCCGACAACTTGATTCCAATTCGGATAGTGAAGTTTCAGAAAACAGCTCGAGGGACCATTGTACTTACCACTCATTCTCTTTGGAAGTGCCAGGCAGTACACCTCCTTGTTCCGTGCAACAGCTGCTGTCTCATAACTCGTCGGATTCCGAATCAAGGAACAGTGTAGATGAGGCTAGATATGCAAGGCGTGTTGTGTTTGGCACCAATTTGAACAACACTTCTGTCGCTGAGCTTAGAGACAGACTGAGAAGTAGGGGGCAACCATCCGGAGGCAGCAAGTCTGATCTTATAAAGCATCTATTGGGGCAAGAGATGGAAGTGGCAAAAGGAACAGAAGAGGATCTGAAACGATATACTGTGCTAGAGCTCAAAGAGCAGCTAAAAGCAAAACAAAAATCAACAAGTGGAAGCAAGACTGATCTTATCAACCGTCTATTGAAAAATGATGATGAAGTGGAGGATGGAATAGAGAAGGATCTCAAACAATGTAGTGTGGCCGAGCTTAGAGAAAAACTGAAGGAGAGGGGGCAGCCATCAGGAGGCAGCAGGTCTGATCTTATAAACCGTCTATTGGGACAAGAGGTGGGAATGGAGGAAGGAATGGAAGAAGATCTCAAATGATATACTGTGAAGGAGCTCAAAAAGAAACAAACTACAATGCGACTGCCAACTGCAAAGGGAAATAAACAAGAATTGATAGACCGTTTGACTGGAAAGGAGCAACCCATGCCCAAAGAAAAATGGGAAAGATCAAATGACAAGCAATTCCTTTTGAGTTTGTTGAAGGACGCCCGACCCACAAGTGTGTGATTTATGACAGCCGAAGAAGTCAACCAAAGACGGCCATTCAATAGATGGCCACTGAGCTATTTTCGCGACTACTTCAAAACTTCCCGTAAGCATATTGTGAATGTGGAAAAGATTGCTGATGAGGATAACCATGACTTCCTTGCTGATACTGCAGCAAATCCTAGAGGCACTCTGACAAGAAGAGGTAACTGTGTTATTTATTGTTTTATTTGGGAACAAAATCTATGTACTAACCCAATTTATTCAATATGCATAGGGGTTCCATTTTCGGACACTCATACTTCACGCTATCACCTTAAGCATGATTTGTTACAAGCCATGAGTTCAAATCCGCCGATTCATTTCAACCCAAAGGAATTTTGGAAATCACGAGAATGCTACCAGGAGTTTGACTTGAAAACTTATCGTGATCACATTGCGCAGCAAAAGCGGTACTTCAATACACTTCCAGGGTGGCAAACAAATCGAAACAAAGCTGCCAATAAAAAATTCGAAAAGGAAATAGCAGAAATGAGGAACGCTTGGAACGAAATGCATTTGTAAACTGAGACCCAAACTCTGGTGAACAATTACTCTTGTACTGAATAAAACTGATGTCTAAGTTTTGCTAGTCCGACAAATACACTTGTGCATTCTACAGATAACAAAAATTATAAAATAAAATTAAGTGCAGTGATGGTCGTTATATACTTAATTGGTTTATTGTGTATCGCCGCCGCCGCCACCAACACCATATCCTACACTGATCAGAGAAGCCATGACTGCGAGCTCAGGTGAAGATGACCCTGTCCTTTCCATTTTTGAGCAGCATTTTCATATATCTCAAGCAACAAAAAACATCCCTCCCCTCTGTTCCAAAACACAGTCAATCACTTGCGTATCTTCAAGGTCCAAGCCTCCAGGTGTATCATTTGAACGGATTCCGACACCATCCGCGAGGAAACGGAGGGCTTGGAGGTCAGTGCCAATTCGTCTGGCAAACAGAGTCATCACACAAGTCATATGTGTGTCTCTAGCCGTCCTAAACATTATTTCCTGTCCCATCTTTAACAGGAAATGCATTACAAAACAAAAAGTATTGAATTTGGTTGTGGCTGCATCAGAATCATAGTGGTTATGAAAATAAACTCACCTGGCCCTTAACTATAATTGTGATCACAGATATAGACATAACAACACAATCGATAACATTTCCGTCTTTCATGCCCAACGTCTCCGCCGTATCCTGTGGACGGACTCTGTCACCATTAGTGAAGAACAGGAGGACGCTGTCTACATTTCCAAGCCATTTGGAAAAAAGATCCATAAGATGCACCATTTGCATGGTGCGACTGATCCTGAAGGCAATTTCCAGTCCGCTCTGTAGAGGGACAACGTAAACCATGAGTTTTGGCGGAGGCAGTCACGACAAAACATTCCCTCACTCACCTCTTTTCTTACAGTTACAGTAAGGATAGTCGATGGCACTTCCTTGTTGGTGTCGGCAGCACATAGACATGACTTCTTTTCGGATGGTCATCTGGCGGTGAAAAAATATTAAATGGGGTGATGATGACGAGAACACCACAGGCGTTGTCTCTGTTGGTGGATGTCATCATCTGAGATGGATGCAAGGAATTTGAGGTGTAGGCTGACAGATGGCATGACTCCATGGTGCCAGATTGCTTGATGATGCACCACCATCCCTTTAAGTATTCTTGACTACAGGCCTTTTTGTTCTTTCACTCTCTCTTTTTTTGCAATTTCCTTGATTTTCACCTCGTTTCCGACAGACAAGACTGGGAGGGGTTAAGGGAACTACGTTTATTTTTTAGGTGATTAGGTTGTTTCGATAAAACAGAGAGATTATATATTTTTCTTGTGTTTGTAGATAGGAAATAATAGATGCCAACATACATAACACATGATTCTATTCCATGAAACTAGTAGGTACGGTATGATATGTGCGCAAACAATCGTACGTACCATACCATATATATACAATACTCATTACTCGCGGCGCGCACCGCATTACATACAATATACACTATAGCATATTATGGTACGATATAAGAGGTATCTAGAGATACACAAGAAAACATAGGTAGAGTGTACATTGTAGTAGGAGAAACAGGCAATAATCAAGATTTTTTCTTGAAAAAATCTTAGTTTGTCATTATCTGAGAATTTTTTTGTCTTCTTCGTCAGGAGACGTTTTTTTCACTTTTCACTTTTATTGGTAACATCTGTTTATTTCCTTCCACATTACCTGTAAATATTCTGTTTTCGTGTCCGACATGCATGGGTAGTCTCAATCTTTTAGTCTGATGTTACCTTTAAAAATATATCCAAACTCAACATAGTGCATGGCCAAAAATTCTTGTGCACGCTAGCACAGCACTAAAGAAGTCGTGCCCGCACGCGTCTTGTGCACGCTAGCACAGCAAGACAGGCAAGTTTGCCACGTGGATGATTTTTGAGCGATTAACTGACGTCAACTGACGACAACTGAAGACAACTGACGTCTTTTACATTATCTCGTTAATGTGACTGACTAAGTGACGACAAAAGAAGGCACCATGTGACGACACTGAAGACAAAATGACGACGCTAAGTGACGACACTGAAGACAAAATGACGACCCAAGTGACGGCACTGAAGACAAAGTGACGACCAAACTGAAGGCAGTTAACGACATTTTAACGACCCTTCGTGACGACACTGACGAACTTCCTGAGACGACACTGACGGCCCCTACGTGGTATATATTCTACTGCCTACTGACGATAGTGATGAACAAAGTGACGACAAAGACGACTGACGACCCTAAGTAAAAGAAACTGAAGACAAACTGGCGACACAAGTGGCGACCGTGAAGTCCTTCTGGCGACCAAGTGACGACACGGACGACTCAATGACGACCCAAGTGGCGACACCTGGCGACATTTTAACGACCAGTAGTGAAGGCATGAAATGACCATATATTTTTAAGTGACGTCAACTGACGACATCGGACGACATTGGACGACTCCATCTGGCAATACTTATCGCCAAAGTCCAAAGTTGCCTGTCTTGCAGCACTAAAGAAGTCATGCCCGTGCGCGCGGCGCGAGCGAAGCGTAACTCATATCACCAAAAAATGGTTTCAACGTAAACGGCGGTTAAAAATCAAAATATGTATCTTACTTCAAACCTACCACGTTTGTGCGAGGCACAGCACTAAAAAGTCGTGCCGTCGCGCGACGTTTGTGCGAGGCACAGCACTAAAAAGTCGTGCCGCGCGCTGCGGCGCATGAAGCGAGCGCAGCGCGCACGCTAACTGGCGGCCACTGTTGTATCTTCTGTTTATCGAAACAAGGCGAATTCCTTTTGGCAGACTGCAGCTGCTGCTAAAAAATCTTGCAGCGGCTGCTTGTATTATATATTATGCATATATTAATACTTATATCATGAAGTACGTGATTCGTGTTTCCGCCAAAATCATTCACAGGTCTTCCAGTATTGTACAATACTGCATCATCCAACTGTTCATGGCTAGGATGGTTCTCATGAGGTTACCAGCACATTCGTGTGACGTGGCGACAAACTGGCGATGACAGACGTGAACAGGCACGGGACCGGCTTTTAATTACCTTTAATGGTGTACGGAAAAGCCAATCTCCAAAAGAAAAGCCAATCTCAAAAAAGAAAATCGGATACCATTTCATTTTTACGTAGGAATAGTACAAAGATTGGTAAATGCCAAAAGAAAACGAATTCTCCAAAAGAAAACCAATCCCCAATATATTTGCTGACCTGGATAGGTTGGTATTTTATTTAAGCCTTAATGACGAAATCAAGACTTTCGTGAGAAGAACTATTCCCTTTAGATCGATTTTGAAAAAGAATAGATCTAATCTGATGCATGCCTAGGGCGTGAAATCATAGGTTAGTAATAATCGCATAACTTAGATTTTCTACATTAGAAATAGATTTTTGAAGTTAGATAATAAATTCTTTTCTAGAGATGTGATTTTTCTAAATCATACACCCTAGATCTAACAAATTTTGAGAATCTATTTTAGCAAAACTAGTAATCTGTTTAGATTCAAATTCTGCATAATGGATATGAAATTAGTGTTGCTACATTAGATGTAGATGGTATCCATTCCTCTTGGTGCCTTGCTAAGCAGTCATGTCTAATATTAATTATAATAATATTACCTAAGTAATTACTACTTATAATTACTTTGACAAATAATTATCTGTTAAGTACTACCATACCCTACCACTGTATGCGTGAAGTTGGAGCTTATTAGGCACATATTATTATCTTTTAGCGAATAATTTATTTTCTTGGTGTTCCCTAAACCCCGGATGGGCTGTAAGTAATTCTATGCAGCTGTCAAAGCTTAACAAGGGCTTCAAAGTTGACTTTACCAAGACATAAATGGGCGTCAAAGTTGACCTTGAAGGACAAGAACGGTTTGAGTCAGACCGTAAAGTTCTTTCTTGAATGACTTTATGGGGCAGATAATTTGCTGATTTTCCCTCTTTCAAGGCTTTTTTAATTACCACAAAAGAAAAAAATGATGACCTTTCAAGTAATATAGATAAAACTCTGGGAGACATCAGTGCAATCTGAAATTTTGTCTCGCCATTTGCCTTCATTAACCACATGTATAGTACAATACTAGCACTCTCAGCAAATCTCTGTGGGACACATCCTCCACGTCACATCCAATTGTGTTGCACCATGGCATGAGCTAGGAAATCAAAGGCCAAACAAGGTGATCCGGGCCCGAGCCCCAATGCCGACAACTGGAACAGCTGCCTGTACAGTTCCTTCTCTTTAGAACTACAAAGAAAAGGGCTACATCCCTTCTCTCGACAGTCAAGATGCAAATGAATGATCAGTTGCAGAGTGGATCAAAGAACAGCATGATGTAATTGAGAAGATTCAAGACAAAAACCCCAATTCTGCTAGGCAATTACGCTCAAGAAAACAGCAACCAATCACAGAAGACCAAATTTCCGTCTTGAAGAGTGTCAACTTTCCTTTTGAATATAACTTCTGGGAAGAAAAATTCACGGCCCTTAGCCCTTCAAGCTTACAAAGAGAAGAACCAAGACTGCCTTGTCCCCCAGTCACACAAAGAGCTTGGTCACTTTGTCAACAATCAATGCAGGTTGAAGAAACAGATCATGAATGGGAAGTCAGTGGGAACTTTAACGGCAGAAAGGATGGAGAGGCTTGAGAAGCTTGGATTTGTCTGGGAAGTGAGAGCGAATCCAGACGACGCATTTGACAACCTCCTACAAGAATTGATTGATTTTCAAGCAACAAATGGTCATCTAAAAAACAGAAGGCTTTGTAAATGGCTTTGAAAGGAGCGAGTGTAATGAAGAATGGGAAACTGACCAAGAGTAGACAAGAGAAATTGGAGGCTTCGGGCATAAATTTCCAAGATACCATTGAAGGAGATAGAACAGCTGACGGGACGAATGATCTGTCGGAGGGCATTGCATTGTTGGAGGCTGCAGGGATTGATAAAGACTTCACTCTAGAAGCTGTAGGTGATACAGCCAAGAATGTCGGTGAAGGAAGTGAGCTAGATGAGCAGCAGGAGGACAGGAACAGTGGAAAAGAGATGATACCACAAAGGAGAAGTGAAGTGTCTGTTGCTTCTGAGAAGAAATTATGTAGTGAGTGATCAGTTGTGAGAAATCTTAGTTTGTAGTGAAATCTTATGAACTTCTCATTTTAAGCAGGACGTTTGAAGTCTGTATTAGTTCCTGACTTTGCAAACAAGTATTCAGGAATATTATATCTGCCACAGCAATTTTGGATTATCTCTATTTACATCCAAGCCATGCTCCATGGGAGACAGGACCTGGAATCGTTCTCACTGCTGATTCGAGTTACAACAATCCAGTTCAACTCAATATTGAGAAGCCAACTTACCTGCGTCAAAGTTTCAGTAAGACTGCCACTGGAATCACTTCAAACTGTCATGCAAACAGACACTGTTTCACATATGGCACTGGAAGTGGAGTTATCACACATGGGACAGCATCGAGGTAAATTCATTGTTTTTGTTGTGTACGTTTGAGAATTTCCATTTGTTAATCATTTCTTCTTCACAAAGTTACCTAGTTTACAGAGATTGGATGAAAGATATCGATATAATTGAAAAAACCGTAATGAAAGAGATGAAACAAGTTTTCGATGAGGATGAGTCTGTAAACTTACCAGTGCAATTACATGAATTAGAAGTTATCTTGTATTTTTATAAGAAACATATCCGTTTTCATCGAGAACAATGGTACAATTCAAAAGGAGAATTCATGGAGAGACAAAGTTCTCAACGAAAGCAATCTTTGACTTGTATCCTGGCTGTTGGAGATTCAAGGCGTCTTCTTTTTCAGCTCATGAGACGGAGAACAAAAGAAGAGACAGGAAAATGATTCATTGAACTTAACGTTGAAGATGCATCCAAAGAATTCAAGTTGTCTAATGGATCTCTGTTCTTCTTGCACCCGGATGATCAACATGATCGAATAAGACTTGAATTTGACAAGGAATGTCTACCTTTTTTCAGCATGGAAGTAAAGGTGTCGAAAGTGATGTTGAAATGTTGTTTGGTCTGGTTTTTAGATCATGCTGTCATGTTAAAGAAGTGTCAAAGAGAACTGGATAGTTGATAGAACCAGAACATGACATTAGGTTGCTACAAAGAACTAAGAGGAAACTCGAAGATTTTTTGGCAGGAAGGATCACAACAAAAGACGGAATGACAAAGGACCAAGCAGACTAATGGCTACAAGCAAAGTATTTGCAGACTAAAAATCGTCATGAACTCAAGATTAACATCAATTTCAGATTAATTTGCACAAGCAATACACATATCCTGTGTGGGTGGGAGTTGGTGTCGGTAGCGAGTCACCAATCCACATGTTCTCTTGTGAGATTGTCGTTGTCATCATCCAGGGTGAAAAGTCTTTTGTTTCCTCTTCATACTCTTTGTCCATGAGGCCTCCACGGCTGCCGCCAAAGGTTTTCTGTGACCTTTTTTGAATGACGATTAATCGATCCCATGCATTCAGAAATGCCGTGGCTTCCTCCATTCTACCGCCACCAGACTACCCTCCAACCTACCCCCACCATCCAATTTGCATGGTTCAAAAATCAATCAAGTGCATGATACAATCAAAGTCGCCAATTTGTCCATGTATCTTTGTTGTCCCCTCCATCAGCAACGACAAATGCTCCACTCCCTCCGCTCTCATGCGCAATATCTTAAATTTGCGGCAAGAGCCAGCATCAGCTGAGGGAGTGATGATAGTGGCTATAGCGGTGGAAATAGTGTTGCCAATGACGGGGTTCTTCCATTGTCCTACCATCCGACTCCTTCCTTGGGTCGACTGGTTTGCTTCGTTAGTCCTCTCGCTTCGTAATGGCCTGGCGAACCTCTCCGGCTTCATTGTTGCATGCAAATACTTTCAGCTGATTGTTGCATTCTGCCTCGTCACAACTCCTCATGTCTTCTTCCTTGCTCTCTAGCCATGCCTTCCCCGCATCCTTCTCCTCCCGATTCGAAGGCATCTCTACCCAGCGGATCTTCGGCCAAGTGTGTTCCGAGTAGTCACCACCCTGATGTGACACCTGATGAGTCCCTCCCCTCCAACGATCGCCTCGCTGCTTCCATCGCTCTCGCCCTCAACAGCCTGTTGACTGCTGCCTCATCAGTCGAGCCAGGTCTATTCGCCAAGGCCGTGCCCAGCGCTGACACACCATGTGTCTCTAGTTGCTCCGGCCTTGGCCTCCGTGCTGGGTGTCGCTCCATAGTCGTCCGATATTAAGGTTAGGGTTAGGTGGCATTGACAGCATTGACAACGGCACCGTGTTGATGGCGGAATAGATGTGGGTGGTTATTTTCCCCGGAGGCGACGGAAACGGTGGCGATATTTACGGAGGCGGCAGAAACTGAGGCACTGATGATGGGGGGATCGTCAATGGAGATGAAATTGAGGGAGTCCTCCCCGGATATGTTGGGCTGCGGAACTTTCAATGGTGCTTGGGCTTGTATTTTTCATATTGCTGCGTCACCTAACTGCAGGGTGCTGTGGCCCTTGGCTTGCTCCAAGTGAAACCAAGTGACACCAAGTGACATCAAGTGAAACCGAGTGACACAAGTGAAACCAAGTGACACCAAGTGAAACCAAGTGACGTAACACCGAGTCTGAGTGAAACCGAGTGACACCTAGTGACAGACACCAAGTGACACCGAGTGAAAAACCAGCAACTTACTGGAATTTACCTGTTTTTTGTCACCAGGGCCAATTTTGGGGACCGCGAACTGCCAAGTGACGTTCATTTAAACCTCGCATGATTAAAATTTCTCCGAGTGACGTAGGTTAGAAACTGAGTGCCACCGTGTCGTATCACCAAGTGCTCGGTGGTACCACCAAATGACACCGTGAACTTGGTGATAACTACCGAGTACTCGGTGATAGCTACCGAGTACTCGGCGATAGCTACAGAGTACTCGGTGATAGCTACCGAGTACTTGGTAATTATCACCAAGTACAGTACTACTTGGTGAGCGTCGGTGAGCGACACAGAGTCCTTTGTGTTAACCAAATGTTATTGTTTACCACGTGTTGTACCAATGCCTTACTTGGTGGGTACGTAGGTATCTTACCGTACACTTATAATGACGTAATTGAAGATTAAAAAAGACACATTGGCATGGACTACACATTGATCATGTCAATTATATCACACTTCCAAGTAGGGCACCACCACTATTGTACTGTTAAGGCCGAAACGAGTCTGCACTTATGTACTGTAAGAAAAATGAATACACAGTTTTGAAGCACTCAATTTACTTTACAACATAGAGACTCTTCTTGCCATTGTCAAATTATGATTGTTACGCGATTCTCCTTTTGCCTGATGACAGTACTAGCAAAAAAGAGGATATAATTGAGTACTTTATGATAACCACCAGTTTGGTAAAGTACTTGGTATCACTACCAAGTACTTGGTATAACAATGAGTACTTGGTATCACCACCAAGTACTTGGAATGACCACCAAGTACTTGGAATGACCACCAAGTACTTGGTATAACCACCAAGTACTTGGAATGACCACCAAGTATTTGATGATATCCGGTGAGTATTTGCTGATAACCATTAAGTCTTTGTCTTGGTGATTACAACCAAGTAGTTGGCAAGCTTCACCAAGTACTTGGTGTTGCTTGGTCACTGAAGGATGTCACTATTTGTCCAAGCAAACCATACAGAAAGATCTGCTTGCTGCGGTGCATTATCTGAGTGACTTCCAGTGTGTCCAAAAATTGGGAATCCTGGCAAGTGCTGCCACCTCTTGCTCTTGCCATTTGTTTCCCATCATTATAAAAACCTGATATGCACAAAGATGTAGCCCAGTAGTACTTGATGTGGTATGACTCACAGAGTACCTGATATTCACCACAAAATACTTGGTGATCACCACCAAGTACTAAGTGATAACCACTGAGTAGTTGGTGATAACCACCCAGTAATTCGTGATTACCACAGAGTACCTGGTGATAACCACAGAGTACTTGGTGAAAACCACATAGTAATTGGTATAATGACAAAGTTTTTGATGATAACCACCGAGTACTAAGTGATAACCATTTTTATCTTGGTGATTACAACCAAGTACTTGGCAAGTTTCACCAAGTACTTGGTGTCACTTGGTGGTACAACACCAAGTGACACCAAAGGATGGCTAATTTGTCCAAGAAAACCTTATAGAAAGTTCTGCTTGCTGCAGTACAATATCGCGGTGACTTCCAGTGTGTCCAAAAACTGGTGACTCTGGGATGAGCTGCCACCTCTTGCCATTTGTTTGGCATCACGATAAAACCAGACATGATGAAACAATTAGCCCAGTAGTACTTGATGTGGTGTGACTCACAGAGTACCTGATATTCACCACAAAGTACTTGGTGATGACCACCAAGTACTGTACTTAGTGATAGCACCAAGTACTTGGTGATAACCACCAAGTACTTGGCGATGACCACAGAGTATTTGGTGAAAGCAACAGAGTCAGAGTACTTGGTGATAACTACCAAGTACTTCATGATAACCACCAAGTTTGGTTAAAACAACCAAGTACTTGGTATAACCACCAAGTACTTGGTATAACCACCAAGGCATTGGTATAACCACCTATAGCACTTGATATAACCACCAAGTATTTCATAGTAACCGGCGAGTACTTGGTGATAATCATTAAGTCTTTGTCTTGGTGATGCAACCAAATACTTGGTAAGTTTCACAAAGTACTTGGTGTCACTTGGTCACTTAAGGATGTGACTATTTGTCCAAGCAAACCCTATAGAAAGATCTGCTTGCTGCAATGCAATATCTGAGTGACTTCCAGTGTGTCCAACACTTGGGAATTCTGGCAAGTGCTTCCACTTCTTGCTATTTGTTCGCCATCATTACAAAAAAATCTGATATGCACAAAGAAATAGCCCAGTAGTACTTGATGTGGTGTGACTCACAGAGTACCTGATATTCACCACAAAGTACTTGGGGATAACCATCAGGTACTTAGTGATATCACCGAGTACTTGGTGATAACCACCAAGTACTTGGTGATGACCATCAAGTACTTGGTGATGACCACAGAGTACTTGGTGATAAACTCAGAGTCTTTGGTGATAATTACTGGTTTAACAACCAAGTACTTGGTGATAACCACCGAGTACTTGGTGATAACCACCGAGTACTTGGTGATAACCACCAAGTACTTGGTGATCACCACCAAGTACTTGGTGATCACCACCAAGTACTTGGTGATAACCACCGATTACTTGGTGATAACTACCAAGTACTTCATGATAACCACCAAGTACTTGGTGATAACCACCAAGTACTTGACAAGATCACCAAGTACTTGGTCATAACCACTAAGTGCTTAATGTAACAGCCAAGTATTTGATGATAACCAGTGAGTACTTGGTGATAACCATTAAGTCTTTGTCTTGGTGATTACAATCAAGTACTTGGCAAGTTTCACCAAGTACTTGGTTTCACTTGGTCACTGAAGGATGTCACAATTTGTCCAAGCAAATCATATAGAATGATCTGGTTGCTGCGGTGCATTATCTGAGTGACTTCCAGTGTGTCCAAAAATTTGGAATCCTGGCAAGTGCTCCCAACTCTTGCCATTTGTTTGCCATCATTATAAAAAGCAGACATGCACAAACAAGTAGCACTTGATGTGGTGTGACTCACAGAGTACCTGATGTTCACCACCTAGTACTCGTTGATAACCACAGAGTACTAGGTGATAACCACTGAGTATTTGTGATATCCACCTAGTACTTGGTGATAACCACCAAGTACCTGGTGATAACCACAGAGTATTTGGTGAAAACCACATGGTACTTGGTGATAACCACAGAGTACTGGTATAATCACAGAGTATTTGGTATAACCACCAAGTACTTGGTGATAACCATTTCAGTACCTAGTGATAACCACAAAGTACTTGGTGATAACCACAGAGTACTTGCTCAAAATCCACGAAGTACTTGGTAAAGCCACTGAGTACTCGTTGATTGTCTTGGTGATTTCAACCAAGTGCTTGGCAAGTTTCACCTAGTTTTTAGCATCACTTGGTGGTGCACTGGCTCCTACCATAGACCAGATTGTTTCATTGAATCAACACGTAACAGACACTGTCAGCAGAATGCTGTCAAGTGGGTGCATAACTTGTGTAGAAACAGGTTTCCCTTGAAATGGCTCCTTGTCCTTACTCACTATGTTGGGAAGCATTCAGTTTGAGAGTGAGTTCTATTGTTGGTGCTAAATTCCATATTGGCATTAAGTTCTGTTTTTGGCACAGTCAGTTCTATTTTTGGCATTGAATGTATTAAATTTTAATGCATTGAATGGTATTGTCTGCAACAAATGGCACTGAATGCCTAGTGTTCTACAGTGTTTCATTTAAATGACATAAATGCCTCAAACACTAATATATGTCCCTTGAACACTGTCAAAAAGGTGACAATTCAGTGAAATCATCCCATGTGCTCCTTTTTGTATCTGCAAGTGTCAACTTATGGTTAAGTAGAAGTGTGTATGATCTTGTATCGCGTATTGTGGTAGGAGTGCATTATGGCCAAACAGATCAAAACACAGAGTGACCGGCATTGTAACGCCACTAACTTATTGGTGGAACTCAGCACTGAAGGAAGAAATGGTCAGATATTCTGAGAGTTAGATCTGTTCTTGCAAACATGGACTGCAAACTTGAGATATGGGAGTATTGGATGCTATGGCTATGATAGGGTGGAATCATATTTGAAGTAAGATTTTCAGTTCATTGCATCGTTATTGTCCATGTGGTGTGGGGAAATGCATATCATGGTCATAGGAACATGCTCAATATCAATAGTCTATATTTCACATTTCGCCCCAAATGGTCCGGAATGATGAGGGAGAATAGCAGGAAACATCATCAATGTCATAATTGAGTCACCACTAGTGGTCGTTGGTTGGGACAGAATTCAACACCACAAGAAGTAAAATGCATAAGTGTTGATGGAACAGCAAGAATTTAAAGTATATCGAAAGCAAAATTGAAAAGTGAACAAGGTAGCCGAGCATAAATTTTGCACCACATCTAGATCATGATGCATTAATTTGGGAAATACAACTAATTATTAAAAACTTTACTACACAATACGTACTTATACTATAATTATTCTCGATACATACCACGTCTAGTATCTAACGTACGTCTACTTTTGTTTTGTACTTTAGAACACCGAGTATCACCAAGCGCGACACAGTGTCACCAAGTGATACTAGGTATCACCGAGTATCACCTAGTGATACCAAGTACTTCGTCTGTCGCACCGAGTACTTGGTTATAACCACCGAGTACTTGGTGTGTCGCACCAAGTACTCGGTGGTTATAACCCAGTACTCGGTGTGGACCACCGAGTATCACCGAGTGACTCTATTGGCAAACACGGGAATCGCCTAGTGATACCGAGAGATGTCACTATTAATCCGAGAAAAACATAGAAATCTCCGAGTGACGTGGTAAAATCTCCGAGTGACGCCACGTCCGACCAAAAATCGAAAATTCCGGGAAGTTGCAAGTGAAACCGAGTGCACTCGGTTAGTCCGGTGCAAACATTCAAGAACACTAGTCTTCGGGTCACGACTGAGCGAACCCAAGTAAGACCGAGTCCGAGAAACGGACTAATTTTAAAATTTTCCTTATTTCCAAGAACCCGATCATGACTCCAAGTAACACCGAGTCCATGGTGTTCCAGGAAGTTGATGGACTACCCCTGGATATTCATGTAACAGCTTTCGTACAACACAGATAGAACACAGATACATCATTATGAAGCCACAATGCGATCAAACATCGCGTTTTGGGCTATCCCATCTTTCACGCCGAATCGTTGAACGCTCTTCATTACGATACATTATACACCCACATCAACCACCGTAACCTCTGTCACTCGGTTGTTCCATATCTGCATTCTTGACGACGCTGCATAGACAAATCACATCAATGTGTTCCTCCTGTTTCGTAATCCCATCCGTCTCCATCAAACTCCTCACCACAGCCGCCGCCCTCATCTACGGCCAACGATCATTCACGACCAACTCCAACAAATGGACCCGTTGGATCACATTCGCCATAACCGTCGTCATTTCACTCATTCTCTCTGCTATAGGGGTGTTCCTCCTCGTGCTGAGCGTCAATCCAGATTTCCGCCAACGCAACTTTGTGAACTTGTGTGTCGGTCAAAATCTAAAGGGATCTCCCCTAGATGTGCACCGATGCTCTGTACTCGAGCAAGGAAATGTGACTGGGAAGGTGATGGAGTTTGGGCCGGGACCGGGTACAAATTTTAAATGCTTCCAGAATATGACGTCGGCTGCGTCGATTGAAAAATATGTCGCGGTCGAACCCAATTCGTACTTTGAAGAAAAGATAGAGGAAGAAAGGAAGGCACGCGGTTTGGAGTTCCCGTTGGAATTCGTGGGAATCAAGGGAGAGAATGTGGATATACCCGAACAAGGTACTTACGATGTGGTCGTTCTCACCCATGTGTTGTGCAGTGTCGATTCTGCAGAGGTCGTCTTGGCAAATGCAGAAAAGGCGTTGAAGCCGGGGGGGGTCGGCTCATTGTACTGGAACATGTCTTGGCGAGTGAGGGATCTGCTCTTTTTCACATCCAAAGGCAAATGGTTGCCCCCGTCTTGAATATTGTTGGTAATGGTTGCAAATTTCTGGACCTTCATAGAGCATTAGAGGATTTTCTTGGCGACCGTTTCGATCTTGACATTACGAAGTTTGAAGCTCCTGTCCCTAGTTTCATGTTTTTTGCTCGGCCTCATATAAAGGGCATTGCTGTGAAGAAATAGACGAGAGATCGTAATATTTTAGTTCCGGTGAAACCTCGCTCTTTTCGGTTTACCGTTGGGGTATAGCTGTAATAAAAAAGTAACCAAATGAGGTCTTCTTTAGCATCAAATGCAGCTCCTTTGTGTAAGAAAAAGGATTGTTGGTATTTCAACTGCTATCAGATTGGGTATTTCAGTTCAAAGAGTATCTATCTTATGCAATGTCTAATACAACTGCTAATTACAGTGCATTCGTCATGAAATCCCCCCTAACATCACTGATTCATCCAAGTGGCAACTGACGCAATAGAAGACATTCAAAGGGTTATTCGGCCAAGGTCATGCATCTAGTACACGAAAAAGCAAGACGCAGGCTCTTCAACACACAGAATGACCCCCCCTCCCCTTCAGTAAATTGCAATCAATCTTCGAAGCCATCGTCCATGCTTAGTTCCCCCTCAAACCAAACTGCCCCTTATACTCCTCAAGAGCCTGCCTTTTCAATTCAGGATTTACAGCCCCCGTCTGCGGATCTGTCCCGAGGGGCCGACGAAAGAGCAAAATGTGAGGTTCCGGCCTATGGATGGCGTAGTGTTCCCACCCGCGAGATTGTTGAACACCGATGGAACGCCATTCGTTTTCAGTGAGGAGGCGTGTTTTGGGGAGGGTTTTGGCGAGTTCTTTGGGGAGGATAACGTGTCTGATTGTGTAGATTGGCGCGATCGGTTGTGCGTGAGAAAAAATGCTAACTCGAAACCAGCACCTTTCTGGACAAGGACCAAGCCTCAGCAAGACATGGACTCGAAATAGGTCATTTCAACCAGAGCTCCAGAAAGCAGGTCGGACTTGTCACCGCCTCACTAAACCGGTTAGTGGATTTCACGCACCTGTATTCGTTCTCTTCGTCAGCGTACTTCTCGCTGTATTCAATTCGCGAGCTGCTCATGGTTAGTATTCAAAAGAGACTGGGATGGACTTGATATAGTACTGAAGAAGGGGAACGAGTTGCCAAGTGACACACTGGCTGTTGATAGCTGATTTTCTGCGAGAATTACCGGGCAACTACAATTCTATTGTACCCTGGTATTATTGTACCAACGTTCCGATTGTGTACCATACCATACCATAAAGGATCGAAGGGTATTATTATGGAAAAATGAACCACATCGTCATTGTGAACAACGGCTAAAAATAGGGCATAAATCATACAAATATTGTGTGCAAATTTGATCATGAAGGCAATAATGAAAAGGGTCTCTTGAGGTAAATTACCAGCAGCCGCTGCAAGATTTTTTGTATCGAGCGAAACAGAATGCGATTTGTAGAGACAGAGGAAGAGGTATGAAAAATAAAGTGGCTTGTCTCCTAGGTAGAGGTATCGTACAGTAGTGTGCCACAGTTGCTTGTCTACGCTGAATAAAAAATAAGTAGCAGTGTCAGGCTGATCCTTATTTACAATAAATTTTGAAAAAAAATTATTTTTTCCTGAACATTTCGTTTTTTTAGCTCTTTATACTGTCCTTATTTAAACTAAATCCACTCTCCACAAAATTTCATCACTCTGAAAATTTTGTTGAAATTGTTCCCGCCGTATTTTTCAACAAAATTTCTCTTAAATTTCGTTGAAAATAAATTCTCAACAAAATCTGGCGACGCCAGACCTCGAGACCAGCCAGCACACAAACTACGCGATGCACTGTGGTAAATGTACATTACAGTACATTACACTGAATAATATTTAACAACAAGCGACAAACAACAACGATGCCGACGACCACGACATCAACCACAACAACGCATTGCGTTGAGAGGAAGATGACCCGCTCGGTTCTTGCTAGAGGCATGCGTCGTTTGGGCGTCTGTAGAGGAGGGGGTTCCGTCGATGGTGTGAGCTTTGGGCGGCTTCTGCTGGTTTCACGATGTCGGGCATGGAATCATCACTCGTCGCAGTGAACAGCATTATACAACTACCAACCACTTGGATAAGGCCACAACGGGGGCCCAGAAGACGGAAGAAGAAAGAGAAACGGTCATAAACAACCAACCAATGTTTGTTTATAAAAGGCCAAGACTACTAGGGCATGGAAGAGAGGTGGAGGGAGAGTGGTCCTTTGTTCAATTCTGTTCAATTCCAGTCGCTGCTCTAGAGCGAGTACACTTGTTTGATGGGTACAATATAGCAGAAAAAGTGTTTTGTTAATAGCAGAGTAGTAGTATTTTTTGGCTAAATAATTTTGTTTGTCTCGAGTTCAAAATAAGGACCGTGCGAACAGAATCTTAAAATAAATATATTTCTCCATAAGCAAAAATAAATTTGTTTTAAAATTTATTGTAAATAAGGATCAGCCTCACATGGGCGCGAGCGCCCATTTTTAAAGTAAGAGATAATATAATAATAATATAATAATATGGTACACATGTTATATTTTTTATATAGGTACGTTAGTTTATGAAGGTTCCCTTTTCGTGTGCAAAATCGTTCTTGTTCGACACTCTTTTGTGAAACGATATTGTTCCCTTCAAGTTTATAGAACCATTGTTGTAGGACTAAAATGATTCGTGACACTTTCAAATGTTCCCTTCAAGTTTACAGAACCATTCTTGAAAAATATGTTTTATACATCGTGCTGCTCTTTAAGCTATTCACAAAGATATAATTTTAAAGGTAGGCAGATATTTAAGACACTATGACTACCCATGTAAGTCCAAGCGAAAAATGAATTATTTACAGGTAAGTTTTGATCAACTTGATGGTCAGTACCTGTTTTGGCAAAAGTGAAAAACTGTCTCACTAGAAGGAGAAGGAGAATGAGAAGGAACAACTAAGATTTTGAAAAAATCTTGACACAAAAAATCATATCTCTACTCCACTCTCTCTCTATACGCTCCTGATTATCACAAACTGCACATACCTATAAATCGTATGACAGTAAAACTCTTGTGATCGAGCTCGAAATTTGTAGGCCATTCTCAAATGCAGGACACTGCTCCATCAATCTAAAAATTGGTTTCCATTTTGTTGCATATTCACGCTCGACGGTCTTATTGTGGAAATCCTTGCCCTGTAACAAACAAAACGGTTTAAGTTTGTAAGGGACATTTTTACTTAGAAAAACCTGGCCACACAACCACATCCGCCACCCATTTAACCGCTTTGTATCTTTTGGGAATTGAAAGTTCTCAGGCACACACCAATATCTCCCTTTTTGGTTGAATTCATTAGCCTTTGGAACAATAGGAACTTGGGATGCATCGACTTTCTCCACAGCCACATGGGGCTTGTTGCCATCCCGTGTACCTACCACTGATATCTGATCTAGATGGGCTAACAAGGTACCCTCCAACTCACGGATCCGTGCATCCAAGATAGCCGCATGTATGCCTCCACTCTCCTTCACCTTCTCATCAATAGCCTCCGCAATGGACTCTTGGATGGTTTCACTGAATGTATTCACCACTGTCTTTATTTCAATGCAATACTCCTTCAGTTCCTTGAGCTTGCACAATTGTTCAACATGTGGTGGAATACCAGTAACATCAGGCACATGAGCATTCAACTCAAGCGTGACATGCTCACTCACCAATTCTTGAAGAAGAGGACTGCTTAAAAGGGGAATCTTGCTGAATGGATGACCTGGGTGTTTTGGCAAACACCCAACATCCAAGAGGAGTGGTGGCACATCGAAGCAAGTAACAAAGACAACACACCTTTTGGATCATGTTCTGTCTCACCATGAAACAACAAAACCTTACCAAAAGTCAACTGGATAGCCTCTACCAGCGCATTTGGATCCTTCCAATGCGGGCATGGTAAGGCAAACTTGACGGTGTTGGGATCTTTTAAACTCAGGAACTGGCCCAAGTAGTAATCACCACCTGCAGCAAATTGAAAATATATGTCCAGTATATTCCCCATGCTCCACTCACCTCTGCAAGCTATTGAAGTAAGAGAGGAGGACAAGCTGATGCTGCATGAATGCCACTACCCGTCCTGATTCCATGGATATTGAAGTGAGATAGACGAACGTAGTTTCTTACTACATCAAAGTACCTCTTGGCAATCTCTCCATTTTGCAATGCAAATGTCTGTGCTGCTGTGCGAAACTGTGAGCCGGACAGATAAAAAACTTCTCTGTGCCCTCAAGCTGTTCAGAATAAAGACATAAGTAACAACCCAAAGCAGCAAAACCACACAAATGTTCCTGACCCTTCAAAGGATTGGAATAAACATTTTTTCCTAGACAAACTTGCCTGTCCTGTCCATTTTTGTTTCATCGTACTTAAACACAATAGAATCAGAAACACCCCTCTTCAAATTATGCAGAGACAAACAATCAACATTGATAGTGCGTGCCATGAGATGCCACATCAGCATTGAAAAGCGCCACACAAAAACATTACCTTCTTCAATGGCCCACGTCATAAGAAGCTTAAAAGAGTGCTGCTGATAGCATCGGCCTCCTTCTCATCTGTGTTGTCATCCTTCTTGGCAGATGCATGCTCTCTTATAGCATGCGATGAATTGGTCGACTTCAGCATAAAAATGGACAGACATCAATGGCTTACTTATCTTGGAACCGAACTTGAGTGCATCATAGAACTTTGAGATGTTAGATACAGATGAGTGCTTGCCATTATTCCCTATTCGCATTTGTGAGAGGAAGGCTAGGAAGTATACAGGGTCAAGGCCAGTAGGAAAGGTCCCTGATGTCTTTATCTGTGAAATAATTTGTGGGGTCTGCACGTTGTTCTGCTGACATGATGACAGTGCATTCCTCGAAGATGCTGGGGTACTCTTCAAACAAGAAGTTAATGATCAAAATACCACCACATACTGTACCACGATCATGTGATCTACATGCCAGGTCAGTATGCCACTAATTCTGCTAATGTGAACTACATGCTCAATGCTCAAACTGCATAAAGCAGAATCATTCTTAAGCAGCAGAAGTAAACTCATAATTTTAATTCTTCGTTTATAACACCATTCATACATCTTCCATACCTTTCCTACGTACATCAACAAAAGCCTCACGACAAAGCCAAGGATACCTACTGGTACCCCTGACCCAAACAGGCCCCGCTTTCAGACCATGGGTATAAATACTATTCCCACTGACAAGGGAAGTATAGAACATTCCTACTCATTAATTTTTCAGAAAGAATATATTTGAGCTACATACCTACCAGGTATACACCACAGAAACAACGAGTTAAGTAAAGGAGTTGACAGGGTTCAACCACTCAACTGAAGAGCCTAAAAGTGTGATACTTTCTCGACTGGCAAATTTACAGTGTGAGAGCTTCTCTGTAAATATTGGACACACTAGCCTCCAATATATTACTTGCTAATTACATTATTTACATTGTAAAATTGAGAGGATCACCATTGGGTAATTCTCATTTGTTGATCATTTCAATAGCTCATAAAATAATTTCCAATCAGCTGGAATACACCTTTTTCTACTTCTTCATCTACAACTAATTTTTGATTACTTCCGGCTTAGGTCACTAATGATCGATACTCCAGCTGAACTTAGTATGTTTGATGCACCACCACAAAGAAGGCTCTCCCCACGACCCACAGTCGGGCGACAAGAACAAATTTTGTTTCTACAGAGTACTCCATTCATTGCGCACTACGGTGCAAACGATTTTTTTCTAGATCCCCCCTAAGAAGTTCTTACAAGAAGCTTTTTATTGGCACCAGCCTAGGAGAAAAGTCAAGAGCCATGACCTCCGTGAAAGCCTTTCCCAAAGGGCTCAAGTGGGTCGAGTGCAAACGTGGCGTGTGCGGTAAGAATTTCCCCATATGCTACATTCCCAAGCAGGATCCTGTGCAGGATGCCATTGAGAAGAACAAGAAGACCACCTACTTCAACTCGACTCTTTCCAACACCGGAAATAAGCTAAAGGTGGCGGTAAGGGAGTCTGGGACTCCCCAGCAGTTCTTACGGCCTGCACGCTCTGTGATTCACACGTGCAAGCAAATGGGGCTTGCCACAAATTTTGAGGAAGTGGAGAAGGCTGTTGAAACGGCCAAACTTGACACGGAAATTGCAAAGGGAGAGTATACACAATTGCACAACTCCGAGAAGAAGAAGAAGAAGAAGGGTGGTAAGGGAGATACGCCCTGTACAACCACCGAGGCAGTGTCGCCCGCCCTAACTGAAGCAAAGGCTTTGTACGACAAGGCCCTAAAGGCTCTAGAAGCCGCGAAGCTAGCCGTCACCACGGCAGGAGCAAAGCCCTTCGAGCTGTAGGGAAACCTCCTCTCCGACGAGGCCCGTCAGCCTTGGGAGAAGATCATCAAGGCCCAAGTGATTCGTGCTCCTTGGGAAGACATCAAGGGAGTACCACACACAGAGACTCCCACGAAGACTTGGGACTCATTTCACAAGTGCGTCATGTTCCACCCGTTGCAGGTGTTCCATCATGACACAGGCAAAGCCCTCAAGTACTACATCACAAACATATTGAAGAAGACCAACCGGGTCTTGATACGTCACTTTTTCGTCCAAGTAGAACAGCTCAACAGCTACCTTGAAACATTGCCCTGCCTGTATTACAGCCCAAAGGCTAATCAGGCTACCGAGAATGTATTGCCGCTTGATGATGCCGACCTCGCGACTCACCTGTTGCACATGTGTCCGGCCAAGTGGCAGACACAATGCGACTGGACTGAGAATACCACTCCAGTCAGTATTCGGGCCCTTTTATTGGTCCTAGAGAATATTGAGAATAATGCAGAACTTGACGCGAAGCCTTCCAGCACAACCAAAGCAAAGGGGGCTGATCAGAAGTGGAAGATGGAGTCAATGGACTCCCGCATCCCCAAAAAGCCCAAGAAGGTGGGCTGGACCAAGAAGCACTACGTGCTGTGCAAGAAGCATGGGGGGCCGCACAAGAGTCACAACACGTGTGACTGTCACCGTTATAACAAGGACGGTACTCCGATCAAAAAGAATGGGGGTGCAGGTAAGCCTCACTACAAAGAAAGGAAACCAGAGGGTGCAAACTTTGCCCGGATAGTGCGGGCGGAGTTGAAGAAAGCACTCTGCAAGAAGTCTAGGAAGCGCAAGAAATGCCGCACCAATGACTCAGAAAGCGACAGCGACTCCGACGACAGTTCATGGAGGCGCCGATCGCATAGCACTGGGGAATTACATACATGTAATAAACATAAACTAAATACTGCAGTTGACAGTTATACTACCCCAAGTCCGAGTAAAGCTATCCCAACAATTAACAGTCAAAAAAGGAATTAAATTAAATTAGTGGTCACAAAAGGCAAAATATCAAAAAAATCTTGTTCCAAAACAAAAAGGCCCGAATTAAAAATTCGAGATAAACTGAAGCCAACGACCTCAAGTATTCTAAAAAATCTTGCAACAAAAAAGATGTCGGTAATAATATGAGGTTCACTGAGGTCAGAACAAATACCCCTAGTGTAAACTATGGTATCAATCAACCAAAAAAAATGGTTGCACCACACACCAAGGACCGCCTTGGTGCTACGGCACTAGTGGCCATAATGGAATCAGAGACTGGAAGTCAACCCTCTAGAGCACGCAAACAACCTCTGAGGAGTCGCCCCAGTAATAAAATCAGAGTCCTACTGGACTCTGGGTCTGATGGAGACCTTATTTTCCTACCAAAAGGAAAAGACAAAACCTTTCCCCTTTCCCTACCTGACTAGACAGGTGCCAAAGTCTTGGCATATGTCAAATGGGAGCTTCCAGACAACTGGACAGGGGAAGATCAGAGTTAAATTCTTTGAGTACTCCAACAGCAAGGAGTACTTTCTACAACCGGATGTTGTGGAATACAAAGAGGATAGCATGAACAAACCAGGGTTTGACCTCATTCTTGGTAGTAATACCTTGAAAGAGTTAGGACTTTTGGACAAAAGAAATAACACTAGATGACATCTCACTGCCAATGAGGGACATCAACAAACTGAACACAAGAGCAACAGTTGAATGGGCATGGGCGATGAATAATAGCATCTACCAACAAATGTCCAAGGAACCCCAAAGTACGCTCGAGGCAACAAAACGCCTCATCCAAATACTAGACACGTAATATGAAAAAAGCAGATCTCAGGGCAATTGTCAAAGACAGCTGCATGCACCTAAGTAACCCAGAACAAGCAAAGTTACTGGAGCTCTTACAAGAATGTGAGGAGTTATTTAGTGGGAAACTAGGTGACTAGGATTGTAAGCCGGTCTCCCTCCAGTCGTAGGAAGGAGCACAGCCATATTATTACCAGCCATTCCCAATACCCAAGAAGCATGTAGAAGCCACCAAGATTGAAGTACAGAGACTATGTGACTTAGGGGTACTAAAATGGGAGGATGATTTTGAATGGGCATCGCCTACATTTATCATACCAAAAAAGATAACACCGTACGGGTTGTCAGCAATTTCAGGGAAGTAATCAAACGGGTAGTGAGAAAACTGTTTCCCATTCTCCTAGAAAGCTTTATATAAGCCACAGCCCTTGACCTAAACATGGGCTATTATACCATTAGATTGGATCCAGATGCATCCAAAATATGCACCATTATCTTTCCGTGGGGTAAGTACTCTTACCTACGGTTACCAATGGGTGTTCCATGTTCTCCCGACATCTTCCAAGCTAAGATGTCTGAGCTAATGGCAACCCTTGAGTTCGTCTGAACTTACCTTGATGGATTACTATGCAGCAGCAAGGGTAGCCTGGAAGACCACCCTACTAAACTAAGACGGATCTTCATCAGGTTGTAAGATGCAGGGTTGATGGTGAATGCCCACAAGTCATCTTCCTGTGCTGTGGAGACAGAGTACCTAAGATATGTATTATCCAGAGATGGTGTCAAGCCACAACCAAAGAAGGTACAGGCAATCCTCGCATTAACGCTGCCACAAAATCTCAAATGACTCCGTAGATTTCTGGGCATGGTCCAATGCTACAGAGACATTTGGGCAAGACGCAGTGAAATACTTGCACCACTGACCAACTTAGTTGGGGAGTGTGGACAGACTAAAGTCACAAGGGCTAACGAAACAAAGAAAAAGCCACGACATTGGGACGATGTCCACCAGCAAGCATTTGACACTGTAAAGGCAACAATTGCTTGCAATGTTACCTTGGCCTACCCTGACTATTCGCAGGGCTTTGAGATCTACACAGATAGTTCCAAATTTCAGTTGGGTGCTGTGATCACTCAATACAACAGGCCGCCGGCATTCTTCAGTAGGAAGCTGAGTTGGACGCAGCAAAAGTATAGCTTGAACGAACAAGAACTACTGGCCATAGTACAAACATTAAAAGAGTTCATAGGCATGCTTTGGGGACAACATATTACGGTCTACACAGACCACAAGAATCTAATGCAGGATGCTCTAGGTCTGATCTCTGATCGAGTGTGTCGCTGGAGATTACTCTTAGAAGAGTATGGCCCCACCATCGCAGCATAGAAGCTTCCAGGATGCGGGGGGTCAATCGATGTTGTGCATCTTAAGTGGAGTAATTGTCCGGCTGATGATTACAACCATAGTTTTGGGAAGGAAGGCTATCCAACGTTGGCGTTTGAAGTTGTCACGGGACATGAACGCAATATACTTGGCATTTCACCAGTACAGTTTGGAACTTGGAACAACCAACATAGTGTGAAGCTTGACCCAATGGTGAGTAAGATAAAGAAAGGATGATATAAAGATGTTGTATGGGAACACCACGATTTTCAAGGCAGGGTGTTGCGTTCACGTGGTGTATACCTTGTTTGTGATGGTGGATACCTTCGTTGGCCTGTACTCATCTGCCCTGTCAAACACGCCAGTGCAGCTACTCACAAGGGATACGTCAGTAGCACCCTGGAGAGCATTAGAAAAGATGTAGAATGCACATGTGGTATCCTGAAAAAGCGGTGGAAGACTTTGGAGTATGGGATTTGCTTTGACAGCGTTGAGGTTGTTGAGCAAATTTTTTTGTTTGCTGCATTCTGCACAATTTGATGTTGTCTGAAATGGAGAAGAGGGACAACACAACAACAGTGGGTTGCGGTGCCCCACTTGGCCAGGATGAAATATGGATCTCTGAACCTGGAGAAGGCATTTCTCCTCGTAGTGTAACTAACAATGAAAATGCGCAGGCGATGCAGTGAGGGAAGCGACGATTGCTGTTGGCGGAACACGCCGAGGACATATTCCGAGAGGCAAAAAGGCGAAGACTATAGTTTATCACAATTTAAAGTTTGTTTCATTCCATTAGTCATCTCTTTTATAAAGTAGTACAAATGGTTAGATAACATGTCTACCTAACACAACTTGGTGCAATGATTATTTAATCAAACAAACTACTACCATTGTCATCATTACTCTGCATATCCCTGTCAACATGGGTATCCACCAATAGAGACTAATTGACGTCCTGTAACATTGATACTGTCTCCTCTATTTTATTGTCACACCACTCCTGTCCGAATTTTGCAACAAGATTGTCCTTAGTTTTCATATAGACCTCAACCATCTTCTTGACGTAAGCTGCTTTCTTCCCAATTGCCTCGATGTCCTTGTCGATGATTGCCATTCTTGCAACATCTTCCTGTAGACATTGTTGGTGTTGGATACGAGGATCATCCAAGTACCTTGTTGCTCGTTCCTCCCTTTCATCATCCCTCTCCTTCTGAATTCTAGCCTCTTTTTCTTTCCTCTGACTCTCTCTATTCCGCTCTCACCTGTGAGCGGTACAAAGAGGTGCCATTTCCTTGTTTTTCCTGTGAACCATACAACATAGAAGCAACCTACCTTTGCTATCCGGAGACAGCCACCAATCCGGAGGAATGTCGCTATAGACATCCTCGTCTTCCATGTCCGCAGTGGACCCTGGCTATCATTTTATTGGAGAGTAGTGAGGTAAAATGAATAATCAAAACCAACAAATGATGACAGCAATTTCACTCACGTTGGTTTCTTGGTATGTTTTCACTATAACCATTTTGTAGGCATCCCGTAGCTGGTTTCCACTTACCAGTGAACTGATGTTCATAGGCAACATTGGAACCACTCAGACCAAATCTCAGCTCGAATTTTATGGAACTTCTTCTTCAGCCGATGCCCCTGCAATGGCTTGTTTGCACGGTATAGTTTGTGATGCATAAGCAACTGGAGTGCCCGTTCCTGGAAGTCCTCAGGAGCGAATCCATCAATCATTCTCATATACTCTTCTTCGAAATGTCTATCTATTTCCCTTCTCACAATTGTACCCGCTTTGAGTATGCATGCAAATTCAATGGCCAACCGGTTGTTTGCATCAATTTGGCGTCCACCCAGGTGGTGCATCACTCATTTGTGAAAACCAAAATCCTCTGCTGCCATGTCGTATTCACCATCAAACTGACCAAAACAGTAATCCGTAGCAAAGGGAGACTCGGTTTGTTGTCCGAGTTGAACCCCCAAAGGAGAGTCATCCTCATCCTCTCCTGTCTTTGTGGGCATAGCATCTGGTTTGGGAGTGTACTTGCTGGATGAAGACGACCCATCATCATCCTCAGAGGATGAAGAATTATGAGAGCGAGCCCGAGCAACAGCAGGGAGTGGAGGCAGCTCTGTACCCGGGATGACGCTTCCTTGGGATCCATCCAGGAGATCAGGAGAAAGAGGTGCGGCCTCGTTCTCATCAATGGTGAACAGCTGACTCTCCAACTCAACCGTAACAATGACTGCTGAAGGTTGAGCGGTCGTGGGATGAAGTCTGGGACTTTGACGCACACGTGCATTTTGTGACAAAATGGCAGCCACCTTGCACTTCTTCTTCTGGCTGGACGTCCTGGACGACACTCCTGTGACACCTAACGGGATCGCACCAGACAATACACAGTTCGACAGGACTTTAAAAGCGACAACAAACTTCATTTCGGGAGTGAATGATGCTCAGATGTGTAAAAATATGAGGATGATATGGGGAAGTGGAGACAGTGGGGCGGTGTGGAGATGGAGGGATCAAGTATGGTGGGAAAAAGCAGTTCAAAGATTGGATACGATCGCACCCAAGTGCGCATCACAAAGTCTTACCCGGTAAAAAAATAGAGATCATGCAAAAAATCTGTCACGGATTCGGATTGGCCGATTGGAATCGGGCACTACAAAGTCCCAGCCTAATATAATAGACAGGACCTAGTTTAGCCATTACCCACGTAGTCAATACATTATCTACGATAATGGGAGTGAATTTAAACTTCACTTCGAGACCGTCTGTGATTCATACAGTCTCAAGCGTGTCCCGACCAGTGTCAGGAACCCACAAGCGAACTCAATACTCAAGCCGGTGCATCAAACAATCATGGCAATGCTCCGCACAGCTGACTTAGACATGGCCGCTACAATCAGCGAGAGTGACATTGCTGACTTTCTCACTTATGCCGCATGGGCCGTTCGCTCTACCTATCACACAATACTGAAAACATCACCAGGAGCAGCTATTTTTGGATGGAACATGTTGTTTGACGTCCCCTTCATTGCTGACTGGTCCAAAATAGGGGAATATAGACAAAAACAGACAAATAGAAACACACAACAGGAAATTGATGTCCGCGTGACTGGGATTACCAGCCCAGTGACCAAGTACTGCTGCGAAAAGACGGTATCCTCTGCAAATCAGAAAGCTGGTGTGAAAGTGATCCTTGGACTATTACGTCAGCTCATACAAATGGCACCATAAGGGTTCAACGCAGAACTAAATCTGAAAGATTGAATATTAGGAGAGTTACACCTTACTTTACAAAAGATAAGTCTCTGTTCATCCCCACTCTCTACCAACACTTACGGTTCATCACATGCACACCATCTTTTTTCCCTCCCAGCCCTCAGCTGGAGGTTTTACTTTTTCGTGCGCATTGACACCTCATCGCTCCATTTGTGGGGGCAAGTGACATGAGCCAAGGATACCTACTGGTACCCCTGACCCAAACAGGCCCCACTTTCAGACCATGGGTATAAATACTATTCCCACTGACAAGGGAAGTATAGAACATTCCAATTCATTACTTTCTCAGAAACAATATATTTGAGCTACATACCTACCAGGTATACACCACAGAAACAATGAGTTAAGTAAAGCAGTTGACAGGGTTCAACTGCTCAATTGAATAGCGTAAAAGAGTGATACTTTCTCAACTGGCAAATTTACAGTGTGAGAGCTTCTCTGTAAATATTGGACACAATATCCTATAATATATTACTTGTTAATTACATGATTTACATGGTAAAATCAAGAGGATCACCATTGGGCAATTCTCATTTGTTGATCATTTCAATAGCTCATAAAATAATTTCCAATCAGCTGGAATACACCTTTTTCTACTTCTTCATCTACAACTAATTTTTGATTACTTCCGGCTTAGGTCAAATATACTTTTTCTTTTATCAGATGCACAATTATGCAGAGAAATTACTCCATTTTAGGCTCTGCAAAACAAGTGACAGTTAAAAAGTAGGCATTACAAATTCAATTCCGCTGTTAGGAAATAAGGTCTTTGGACCATCAGTGAAAGTAGACTTCTTCCTACTACTTCAGATTTTGGAAGACTTGGGCAGACTGGTGCATGGGAGCAGAAGTTTTCCAAAGTCTGCCAAATTCTACCAGATTATTCTGGAGAATTTGATGACAAATTTGATTGAGTTGCTCTGATCATATTTGCTTATTTTGTTAGGCCTAAGAAAGATTTCTTCCTAAGAGAAGCGAATTATATTTTTATGTGACAAATATCCTTTGCGAGACATTTACACTATCACAAGAACACTGCCTCTGTTTTGAAAAACATAATTACCTATTCTTCATGATAACAACTCCATTAGGCACTTTTATCCATACATAAAGTACCGTAAAATCTGGTTTGGTAAATGCCACCAGATTGTAAGTTCCATGGAGCTAATTACACGTACAGTTGTGTTTTCCTTGTATTCAAACTCCTCAAACAGACCCCCTCTTATCAGCAATATGCCCATTTGTATTGCTCCAAGTGACTAGGGATTGTTGCTGAGAAACCTCTGATACTGTTGGAAGCGACACCACACATGTTGCCGACATGGTGAATGGGTGGACTGCATTGAAGAGCAAGGTAAACAAAAGAGCGTGAGTGGAACATCGTAGCTACCTCAAAGTAAACAATGTAAGTGGTAAAGATACCATAATTTTCAGCAAGTTAGAAATGCCAACTTGCGCCGGAATGTATCATTTGTACATAATGTGTGGAACTTAAAAACCAGGTTTTATGGCAGAACACTTAGTGGAAGAACTGGTAAATTGTGAAATGAGGGAAGTATTTTTGGAATGGTGGACATCTATGGAAACATTTTTGTAGAGTATTGTAGTATGGTACCCTACTGTATGGTACTTATCATAATCTACATGAAAGTCTGCATCGGCAATCCACTCACATGAACGGAAAATTGGCTATTTTATTGGAAGAAAGGTTCATATTCAAACCTAAGTCTACTTTGCAACCAAGCTCTCCTTGGTGACAAAAATGACATTGATGCCAAGGCCTTCTTGAATAATAAAACATAATATTCAATTCAGTTCAAAAATATTCCAAAATGTTCAATGACGTTTAATCACATTACGAACCCCTCTTTTGAAATCATTTCTGAACAAATTTGAACTAGTTCAAATGTGTTCAAATGTGTTCAAATCTGTTCAATCTACCGGTTCGTGAGCAGTACAGCTTGGAGATGGCTGGTCCTGCACAGCGTAGAAATCACTACTGAATCTACGTCTCACTATTATTTGCATAATTTGGCTTATGTAAAACAGCTTATTTATTTTACGTCGCATGAATAAAAACTTTAAAAAAACCACCTCTCCCCTGCTCATCGCGATCGCTCCCCACACAACCGTCCCCCCGTTCACTCCAATCGGACAGTTCTGTTCTCCAATTTTAGAGTGCAGGACTGTGACCTAAAGGGTTGTATCACATCTACAGGTGTTGTAGATGCGATGAAGCCCTTTAGGTCACAGTCCTGCACTCTAAAATTGGAGTCCACTGCATTTACATTTTGGGCGGCAAATCCCATGGTTGCCCTGTAATTTTTTATGGTCAGCAGCAAATATCTTAAATGTTTTAAAAAAGTAAAGGTAGTCACTAAGTATCATAGGAGGCAGGAAAAAGCATCTCCAAGCTGTAATCGCTTCTTCCCTAGTGGTCAGTGGTGGAGACTATGGGCGCACCACTCTCCATAGTCCTGTCCATAGCCCAAAATACTGTTTGCGCATTCAGCGATATACTATGGTTCCCATGGTGCTAGCACCAATCTAAAGATAGGGAATTGCTCAGGACATTATGGGCTATCCAACGCGTCATTGTCCTGATGCACAGGTCCACAAGAATGTCGTTGCATTTTCAGTCGTTGGTCACTATTGTCACCATCAATCAGAAAGATCTTAGTATTTAAAGTACGAGTTCCTACACTATAAAGTAAAGATATATAAAAAAGAATTAGTGACTGCAATCAGAATCCATTATTTTACGGTGGAGATGTGAGAAATCGACATTCATTCATTGCGTCGACAACCCATGTAAATGAATTCATCGCGAGATCAAATACTTACATTGTCCCTTCCCGAAATGCAGTCATCTCCATCGCGATTCTCCTTCCGAGCGCCCCAACTGTTTTAGTTAGTGTCAACAAATTGTAGAGCCTTCAACGAACTCATTTTTGTTAGTGGCAACAAATGGTAGAGCCTTCTTCGAGAATCATTGTCAATTTGTTACCAATCGAACTACAGCCGAACTGCAGGCATTCTCGCAGTCATGCCAAAGGCCATAAGTTGCAACCCATCCACCGAGCAGCCCGTCAACACTCCACAGCAACAGGAAAATACTGTAGCCACCCCAACAGATGCAGCACTGGGAGATGCTGCCCAACCACCCAACTCCTCTCCCATCTATTTCCCTCCTGCTGATCCGTTTGAATCAGAGGAGGAACCTGAAGTCCCCGCTGCATCCATGGCTGTTTCTGAGCCCCAGCAGTCAGAGAGAGGCACTGTTACTGCCATCACCTCTGCTAGAAAAACAAAATACACTGGCCAAAAGAAGAGTGGGACAAACTTGACACAGAGGCAGCCGAGTCGTCCCACATCAAAAAGACAAACCATTGCTGCCGGGAAGAGGGTTTTTGTGGAAAGAAAGATCGCCAAATATAGGCTGGATGTCGACTCACCTGGATATGAAGTGGTACAACTATACCAATCCGACAAGTTTCGTTTCTACGGTACAGTTGTTGGGAAGCCGGCCAACAGCAAGCTGTACAAAGTACAGTTGGACCTTCTCCCAAGTGATGCAAATGAGGTCCTTATTGTGAGAAAAGACATCACTGTCCTGGCAAAGGGGGAAGAAGAGCCACCATACGATCCTCAACATGAAGCAATGGTCGACAACTGTGGGGTTGTTCCTGATAGGCCGGCAGCCAGGAAGTCAAGCGATCACATTGGAGACTCATACAATGCTTTTTCTAAATTGGAGTCAGGATTACAAGCAATGGCGAGCAGTTTTGAAATAACGTATGGGGACGACAGCGATGACAAGATCATATGGAGAGTTTTGTCGGAGAAGGAACAGATTACTGTCTGCCCAATGGAAGAAGAGCAAGCTTCCAATGAGGAACTACAATCAAACAAGTCACCTTTTTTGAAAGATATTCCCTGGGACCGCAATCCAAGCAATGTGGATTACAATTCGATCTTGTTTGGTAATTTTTTTCCATCTCTGGAGGGAAAGGCTGCCATACTCGATGATTACTTGAGGCACACATCCGCTAATCCCGATGTGCCAAATCTGTGGAAGGCACGAGTGCAGGACGACAATATTACTTTCCACCGGCCCGATGCTGCAGATCCCGACGAGTTAGTCAAGATCTGTTTCATGCTCATGATCACTGCAGTGTTGGAGGTCCACAGGGGAACTGCAGGTCTCTGGTAACGTGGGAACTCCTCTGGCATGAAAGAGTTTCCCAACTACGGGCAGTACATCCCAAAGGACTACTTCAAGGCATTCATGTATGGATTACCATACCTGTGGGCAGAGAAGAAGTATTGGGATGTTAACAGTTTGGAACTCCCCTTTGATTTCCTGTCTCCTTTCCTTTCTCGGTATAACAGTTTGAGAACAAAGACTCTTTGTGTCTTCTATCTCATGTTGGATGAGAGTATGTCAGGGTGGAGACCCAAGACTAGCAAGAGAGGCGGCCTTCCGCATATTTTGCATGAGCCGAGGAAGCCAGTTCCTTTAGGCACGATGATACTAAATGCAGTCGAATGCACCATAGGTATATTTGTGCATCATGATCTTGTTGATTTGTCCAATGTCCAGTGGAGGAAGAAATACAGTCTTCCACCCGAGACCTTGCATCTTCCACGGAAGGAGGACATCAGCTATCACTGTGCCGAAGTGTTACGACAGTGCGAGGATAGCAAAGTTGTGGAAGGGGGATGGGTTGGAGGAGATGCATGGTTCGGTTCAGTTGAAAGTTGTGTTGAACTGAAGAAGCGCTTCAACGTCTACTCGACCTTCATCATAAAACAGAATGTCAATTACTTTCCCATGCAGGTATTGCATAAAATACTCATCGCACGACATGGTTCAAAGCCGGCGGGACACTGGGTCGTAATGCAAACCACAATTGCTGGTGTCAACCTCATTGCTATGGCGTATGCATGGTCTCAAAAAGGGGTGGCCTACATGATCAGTTCATGCGGCACGACGGTGATGCATGAGCATCCCTATCTTTCTCGGTACGAAGACGACTTCGGCAATGTACAAGAGAGGAACTTCCTCGACCAACTGTTGCCCATATGCTCTACAAGTTCCTACCACTTATCGACGAGCATAACAAAGCTCTCCAAAATGCATTGGCCCTTGAGAAATGTTGGTTGACTAAGAACTGTTGGGTTCGGCTCATAACAACCTTTCTTGGCATGGCTGTCATCGATTTGCTTCGTTGGGATAGGAGACAGCGCTTTGGACATGTGAGGGATCTAGAATCCCTTGAAGATCTCCAACATAATAGTGATTATGATGTTGTTGATGATTTTGATGTGAGGACGATGGTGAATTTAATTGGAAAGCCATTGACGGATGGACGCCTGATGTATCGGAGTCGTCGACAACCCAGTGCCAGGACTGCATCTTATCAGACTTCTACAAAGCCTATTGTACGGATTACTGGTCCTGATGGATCCATTATTCATCCAAGACAGGATGGGAAAGAAGGTTCCAAAATTAGGTTCAGGCAGCAGACCTGTTTCATTTGCCGCCAGTACAGTTCTAAATCTGTAAACACACAGTGGAAATGTCGGGTATGTGGTATGCCGTTGTGCCAGGTGGATAGGAGTGACAGCAACAATCGCAGGCCGTTCGCGTGCATTCGAGAACATCTTTCGTCAGGAGACGAGTACATTGGCTGTCAGAAAATGAAGCACAATAGTTTCATCCTGCCGGATCGCTTGAAGAAGTACAGCATGACACGACTGCAGCTGCAGCTCCGCGAACAGGGTAGACAGAGAAAAAGAATGGAGCGACAGGGGCAGAATGACAGTCCTGCAAGGCAGAATGATAGCCCTGCCAGTGAGCATACAACTCGTGAACAACAGCGCAGAGCTGCAGGTAGAGAACGTGAAAGGAAGAGGATGGATGAAGCAAGGGCGGCACGAAGTCAGATGGCAAGGAGAGCTATCATGACTACACCTGACAATGCTAACCAGAACATGTGGCAGCAAACTAAGAGGACAAGGAGTGAGCATCAGGCTGCAAAGAGGGTGACAAGAGCAAGGAAGTAGTGTGTTTTGTGTTGTTACATGTAGTTATGTTTTAACATGTAGTTACCATGGGGATTTTTTTTGTTAGTAGTTTTGTTAGTGACAGTTGGCCCATAGGTGTCCCCATAGGTCGTAGAATACCACATAGGAATTAACTTCACCTGGACTATGGCGTATAGTCCATTGTCTCCACCACTGACCACTAGATAGTGCCATAAACAGTAGCAATCACAGTCCTGAACGTAGAGTATTAAATTTGGCAAATCATCTTTTTCTAGTCATTTTGATTCCCATAGGATTGCAAGATAAATCTGATAATTACAAGCAGCCGCTGCAAGATTTTTTAGCAGCAATAGGAGCCTGCAAACTGGAAGAAGTCTTGTTTCTCTAAATAAAGATAACAGCGGAAGCCAGTTACCGCTCACTCCATGCTAGCTTCACTCGCGTGGTGCCCACAAGCGCAAAATTTGATATATTTTTAAAGGATGTATTGCCCTTTTTAAAAGAGCATGTAAAGCATAGATAAGCCTTTGAGGCTAGAGAACCTGTTATACAATCACAGCACGTGATTAAGTGATGCCTTAGCACTCAAACTCACTTAAATATCGGTTTGATAAGTTTTTGCAAAACAATATTCGAATCTTATATTATCTCATTTTGACCAGACCGAAGAGGGACCTGAATATGTATTTAAATTGTGAGCGCCCATATGTGTGCAAAAGAGCTGCAAAAAAGTTGTGTCATGGTGCCGATTGACACAAATATTTGTGAGCTCACAACAATTAATTTAGTGTGGGATGTCTCCCAGTCGTCGGAAAAGATTGTGCAAAAAAAGTGTTGGGAAATGTGTGAACAAGGAATTGTGCGAGCACTAAGACTGCTCCTTTGTAACTCAAACCCATCATCAATATCATAGATGACGTCACTATTTTTTCTAGCCATCATAGAAAACTCTATGATTTTCCCATGTCATGGAAAGAAATCTACATGCAAAAGTACTAGTAAACTAGCAATATTAATTTTACTAAGTCAAAATCATAGAACCATTTTATGATGTTGTCTAGTGCCAAATTCTGGCCCCAAGACTGTGCATACACATCATAGAGGGGTACAATTCCCCATAGTTCAGCAGCACATCTGGCATGGGCAATTGTAACAAGAATCCCTCCATTTGTCAAGCAGTTGTGCAGCATCAACAACCTGGAAGAGATTGGAATGAGCAGTACTTGAAGAGGCGGTAAGTAACGCTATAGACAAAAAAGTGAAGGCTGATGGTGGTATCAATTCTTCCATCCTTGATGAGAGGCCAAAGAACTTGCAAGACTTACTCATGAAACGGTTGGATGCAGTTGGTAACATAGGTGGCAGTCCTGTTGAACCCAAAGTTGCTGTCGCCGGTGTTCATGCTGACATACTGAAGAGGGGAAACATTCTTTTCTACTGGGGTGAGTTTTGGTGTGTCCCAGAGTCTTTTGCATTTCTTACCGAAGTTACTCGTTTGAATGGCTGGAGAATGTGGCTGAAGGGTAAGGCTGTTGTTCTCGTCAACAAGACTTACATGATCAAGCCTTTCATGCAGCTCAAGAGTTCAGATTTGCCACGGAAGGAGTTGGCGAATGTGGAAGCCAATTTTTGGAAGATAGCGGAGTCTCCCGGATTGGTGATACCAACAGATGTCAATGAGGATTTTGTCCAGTCTTCTTTTCATTTTGCAACAGATTATCTCAAGCAGACTGTGAGCTATAGTTGGGCGTGCAAAAGATGAAGGACAGCTCAGTAAGTATACAATTGGGACGTGGTCAAGAAAGGTTGCTCGTAGTGAAATTATCAAGAATGGTACAGCAGAAGATAAAGCAAGGCTTCCTCCAAGTCCAGCTCATAACAAGGTGGATGGCAGGAATCATGGTGGGTGGAGTGTTCAAAGAAACGCAATTAGACAGGTGGCAAGAAGGGCAAGAGTAAACAGTCAGGAAGTATCACAGGAGGTAGTGAATGGTTTTGAGAGGGCTTTTGGTTATGTTGGAGTCTCTGAGTCAGGAGGTACATTAGATGGCCTTTGAGATGGCTGATGGGTGATGGGGCAGGGGTACAGTCCTGATGGTTTTTTATGTTTAGGTGACTTTTTCCATAATGGTCTAAGATACTGTACCTCAGGGCTCTGTGTGTTTGTTGTGTGGATTTTTAGTCTTTGTGGAATTTTGTGTTCATAGAGTACACTAGATGATGATTAGACCTTTTTTACTCCTGCAGTATTATAAGTAGTTGGTATAATGAACAAGTCACAATCACAGGTAATAGAGTTTGTTGAGTTTTTCTGGAGTACGCTTAGACCTTTTTCACATTTGTGTGTAGCTTGCAATAGACATAATAATTACATCCTGTCACATCTTTTCACTATGATTAAAGCTAGACCTTCCTTGTCCTCTAATCGCTTTAACATATAATATGTGGTTACATGTACATAAGATATAAAAGTTACCCTAGTAGGTGGTACATGTAGAAAAACATACTCTAATGTTTAGACTACGATACTCCCTAGGTAGAAAATTCTAAGCCTACTTAGGCCTAAAACCAGTACACGTGACCCCATTAAGAGAAGCTTCATATTAAAATGACCGCTCGATCCCCTTGAAGTTCTCGTCCCTTAAGTTCACTCAAGTTTTCAAGTCATTTTGGTCGATTTCGGCAAGGTGACAGCTCGAGTTGAGCCAGGTTCCAAGACAGGCATAGGTTTTTATGTGGAATGAATAGTTGTAGGGCGAGGTTAAGTACCACAGGACGTATTGCCGAAGGTTGATTCAGGGGAAGAGGAGGAGTCGTGTGCACCCAGTATTACGGGACATTTCCCAAGCGTGATTCAAAGGGTGAGGAGGAGTCGCGCAATAGCAGTCTTTTTCGAATTCGCAACAGCCCAGATATTATGGGCGGTCATCGCTTAGCATAAATTGACAAGACTGGTCGCGGCGCAGCCCAAAGAACATGTGAATCGCGGAACAGCCCTTTTGACCAATATGGTCATGGATTAGTCTCATGATTGCTTGCCTTATTTAAATTTAAACCATTGTTATTGAGAAAAGCCTACGTTACCGTCAATCGCAATTTGGCCCCTCAATTTTTGGCGATGTTATCATTTGGTCATTTTAATCTGATATAGATATCTTGGGGGTCACAAATATATTTCTAAGGGTAACTTGAAGGTAACACAATGTTGTGCAGTTAAGAAGTACCATTGATTGCAAAAGTTAATACCTAGAAGGTACCAACTATTAAAGTGAAGAATATTAACTAAGTAGATCCGAAGACAAATTTAGATATATTTTTATAGGTAAGCACACATGAAAAAACGGAGACTACCCATGCATGTCAAACGCAAAAACAGCAAATTTACAGGTAATGAGGAAAGAAAAAATTTGATGATACCAATAATAACCAAAAGTGAAAAAAGTGTCTCATGTGAAGCTATGTTGGGTTTGTCGGGGACACGACATGTCTTCGGAGGCTCTCAAAAGACATTTTTTTGTCACGTCATATGACACGAGTGACATGTCTCGAGATGTCACCGAGACATGTCGCGACATTAGGGGTTTCCAAGGTGGCCAAAAGAAAGCCATATGTCGCGACATTTCGAAGATGGCGACATGTCGTCACCTAGTAGTACTTACTAGTAGTAATTGTTAGTAGCAATATTGAGTGGTATAATCCAATAATCATCAAGTTACACTGAAAAATGATACATTAGACATGTAAATACCCATTGAACTAAATTAAAAGCAGCTACTCTTCTTCACCCTCCTCCTCTCTCCTAACGATCTGAATCCCCTCAGCTTGTAGTGTGAGCAAGAGTTCCCAGTCTTGTAGCACGTGCATCAGTGCCCCTAGTCAACTCTGCGAGAGTGGTGTTCTCTTCGCTGTCACTTTCTTCATTCGTCATGTCTTGGATGGGTTTAGGCATGTCTGTGTCTGTTAATTAAAAAATGTTACTATGTGTGTTTGCGAAAAATTAACAATACAAAAAAACCAGAAGGACTCTCACCTGCCTGGTTGGATGAATGGCTGGCTGTTGTTGTTGGCTAGGCGGCGCGGAAGGTGGCGTGGCCTGAATCAGTCTGTGGGCTGAGATGTCCATGGTAGTGTGGGAGGGCAAGTAACAATTTAATTGAAAAATATGTTAGTGTGGGTGCTTGCGAAAAATCAACAAAACAAAAAAACCAGAAGGACTCTCACCTGCCTGGTTGGATGGCTGGCTGGCTGTTGTTGTTGGCTAGGCGGCGCGGAAGGTGGCGTGGCCTGAATCAGTCTGTGGGCTGAGATGTCCATGGTTGTGTGGGAGGGCAAGTAACAATTTAATTGAAAAATATGTTAGTATGGGTGCTTGCGAAAAATCAACAAAACAAAAAAACCAGAAGGACTCTCACCTGCCTGGTTGGATGGATGGATGGCTGTTGTTGTTGGCTAGGCGGCGCGGAAGGTGGCGTGGCCTGAATCAGTCAGTGGGCTGAGATGTCCATGGTTGTGTGGGAGGGCAAGTAACAATTTAATTGAAAAATATGTTAGTATGTGTGCTTGCAAAAATCAACAATACAAAAACCAGAAGGACTCTCACCTGCCTGGTTGGATGGATGGCTGGCTGTTGTTGTTGGCTAGGTGGCGCGGAAGGTGGCGGGACCTAATTCAGTCTGTGGGCTGAGATGTCCATGGTTGTGTGGGAGGGCACGTAACAATTTAATTGAAAACTATGTTAGTATGGGTGCTTGCAAAAAATCAAGCAAACAAAAACCAGAAGGACTCTCACCTGGCTGGTTGGATGGTCGTGTAGCTGTTGTTGATAGCTACGCGGCGCTGAAGGCGGCGTGGCCTAATTCAGTCTGTGGGCTGAGAAATCCCATTGCGGGTTGGCGGCACGCAACAATTTAATTGAAAAAGTGCGTGTCGTGTAAAAGCGAAAAATTGATGAAACAAAAAAACCAGAAGGACTCTCACCTCGCTGGTTAGATGGTCGTGTAGCTGTTGTCGATAGCTACACGGCGCTGAAGGCGGCGTGGCCTAATTCGCCTTGTGGGCTGAGATATCCCATTGCGGGTTGCTAGGCACGTAACATTTTAATTGAAACAATTAATTAGCGTAAAACGCGCCATAGGCAAAATCTAATGGAAAAAATAGTGATCTCACCTCGCGAGTTACACCCGTCGACAGAGATCGTTGAGGGCTACAGACTGTTGGCGGTGGCAAAGTCTAATTCCTCCTATGGCCGGAGATATCTGCGGTCATGGTGGGGAGGAGGGAGCTATTTAATTGAAAGCTTGCTGTTCTGGATTATGCAGTTCACGCAGTTGTGCCTGTTGTGTGTGTTTTGCATAATAATATATAGGTAACAGAACTGGTCTGCATGATACATACTTATCGCATAGCGGTGATGTAACAGACACACTGGAAAAGACATGTGACTCACCCAAATGACACGTGACTGGGTGAGATTAGAGCTAAAAATGTCGCCGATATATAAGATGTCACCCAGATTTGGTGACATTGTCGTGTCACGGTGACATTATGCTGACATGTCCGCGACAAACCCAACATAGATGTGAAGAAGGAGAAGAACAATTCTCGCTCAGTGATAAATTACTAGCAGCCGCTGCAAGATTTTTTAGCAGCGGCGGGAGCCTGAACAAAGGAAATAGTTATAACAGTGGCCGCCGCGCGCACGGGCATGACTTTCGTAGTAAGTGCTTTCCCATAACCTAACGTGGCACGCACTGGCACAACTTTTTTAGTATTTACATCACGTGCTTTCCGATGTTATCAAGCAAACGCGCACGAGTACCACTTCTGACGTCATTTTGGTCGATTATGACAAGGTGGCAGCTACCTAGGTAGAGTTGTGCCAGGTTCCAAGATGGACATAGGTTTTGCTGTGGAATGAATAGAGTTTTAAAGTAGGGTGAGGTCAAGTACCTATCCCAACAGTCTTGCAAGAAAGAGAAATATTGCCCAAGTTTTATTCCGAGGATGAGGAGGAGTTGCATGCAATGAGTCTCATTTGAATTTGTAACAGCTCTTATAACATGGGAGTTCATCGCTACGCATAAATAGCAGAGCGTGGGAGTGATCGCTGAACAGCCTGTTGATGAGTATGGTATAGATCCGCCTCATAATAAATTTCTCTAGAGTCGCGCGCTAGTAGTCTTTTTCGAATTTGCAACAGCCCAGATAACCTATGTTAGGAATGTCGCGACACAACATGTCGGATGGGGGGTACCAAAGACATGTCATGTCGCGACATTCTGCAACACTGAAGACATGTCTCGGAATGTCGCCGCGACATGTCAGGAAGACATTACCAGTTTAATTGTAGTACTGACGCACCCCGTTTTGTAACAAAAAAAAACACGATTCTCGTCAATTTTCGTAAATTGCATGTAACTTTTCCCACAGCCCTTGCAGCGGGATTTGTGCAAATTACTACTGATTCATCTTTTCACGAGCTTTCCAACGGCATATCGGTCGATGGGTGTCTGACCACTGCAAGTCATTCAAAATCGTGCTTGAAGGGACATTTTCAGGAAAAAAATGTTGACCAATTCATCGTGCACACTTGTTACACGGTCAATATCTTCCCTGTTGACTCAAATTATCGTGACAACATATGTGCACCTCACTCCTAACATAAATAGGAGTGAGGCAGAGCTTAAGGTTCTTGTCAAGAAGGCTGCCAAGGCCAGAACATACCATGCAAACCTGGCGTTGCTGTTCATGACAGTGGCAACTTTCAATGTCAAGGAGGAACGAACACTCACATCAATTGTCAGTGTGCAAGATTGGACAGAATTTGTCACTACCAGGAGAAGCCCAGAAACATCACAATGCAAAAGAACAAATAGTTTGACAACACTGGGTGTGGTGTGTGATCAACTATTGGCCGAAATCGAGCATATTGCATATGCAGTCAAAGAGAGAGACATGTAATAAATAGTGTCAGGAAATTTGTTGCTTTAAATTAAACTATGTAATTAATTGCATCTTTGTCTGGAATAGTCAACTAATTCATTTTGTAATGAAACTGGAATGTTTGTAGGACGAACAGGATTGATCACTTCAAAGAACCACACGGCAACCAAGGTGAACTATATTCATGCTCTGATTTCTGGTGAAAATGTAATAACCTAGAAACGAGCCATTTTCTCTATGATTCTACCCACATCAATTTCCATAATCTGTTTCTGATACATCGTCACTGGGATATCAATCCTCAGTGTCAGTGGCAACATCTACAGGAGGCCCATTTGCGTACCATCATCTGCGACAATAACAATTACATCAGCACCTGGGGGTCTGCCATCTGATGCCGGTACGTCGTCACTGGAAGTCCAACAGTCCACCCAGGATGACAGAGAAATAAACAACATTGAAGGCATCGATGAGGCAACAAATTAATGCAAAAATGGGGATATGAGCACCAAAAAAACACTTACCATGTCATAATTTTCCATCTTCCCTCCTCGTTGTCGCGATGGCTGCCGTGTAACAAAATTCCCTCCTAAGAAACGGTGTGATTCCTCGTAAAATACGTGGAATCTGACCAAACCAAGGCGGAGGATGGTTGCAGGTGATGTTGCTATGAGGGCGATTGCAGCGGTCCTGGTGTTGGGACGATATTTGCCATGATTGATGTGATGCGGTGGCGGCGGCGGAAATCCTCATGGTGATGAAGAGTAGTGTCGCGATTTTATTTTTTTGTGATACGTAAAATCTAGTATGTTACCTATGAACGCCAGATGTAACGCGTCAGCACTAAAATTAAATTGGTACTTCGTGGGGTGTCTAGAAGACATGTGATTGTCGCGACATATGACATGTCTTCAGCGATGTCTTTGTACTCTCTAGTAGA